>OZ018389.1:41749513-41932334 GCA_963969525.1 Ontholestes murinus | reverse complement strand
AGATTCCAACCACCATCCAGCACAACTTTAATCAGTAATCAAGACACTTATTACGCGATCAGAACGTCTTGCCGATCCAACAAATAAAAAGCCAGAAATACAAACAGTAAAAGAGGCGCTAATCCAAAACGGCTTTACTTCACAACACATTAATAAAGTTATGAGAAGCAGAATACGTAATAAAAAAGAGGAACAACCCCTGACATGGGCCTCGCTTCCATACATAAAAGGCACAACAGATAAAATTGCACGAATTCTTAAAAACACAAAATAACAACAGCCTTTACAACAACAACTAAAATTAAAAACCTGACAGACAAACAAAAAGACCAAATTCTACACGAAAATCAAGGAGTTTATGAGATACCTTGTAAAGATTGTGACCAAACATACATAGGACAAACAAACAGGCGAATTTCGGGAAGAATTGATGAACATAAAAACTCTGTAAAACAAAAACAAACTACTTCATCATTGGCACAACATCACCTACAAACGGGCCATAAAATAGATTTTAAAAACACCAAAACTCTTGCAAGAATAGGCCATCTAAATGAACGAATTATTCGGGAGGCAATTGAGATCGAGATACGACCAAGGTCAATGAACCGAAGAGATGACTCACAGCGCCTGCCAATTACGTGGAAACCGGTTCTTCGAACGCAAAATCACCGGACACGTACTAACACAGACACCACAAATACATATACACAACACGCCAATGACGCGCAGCCAAACAAGAAGAAATGCAGGTGGAGGGGAGGGACTACATATATAAATAATCCGCTAACTAGACAGCAGACCAGTATTACCTTGACCAAACAAGAGAAAACACTTGAAAAAGATGGCAGAGAGACCATCGAAACGTCGTGAATATAATTTACAAACCACGCGGAGTATAACCCGAAAACCAGCTACAACATATATATATATATATATATATATATATATATATATACACGTTGTCCCTGAAATTTTGAATATGAGTAATGTAATGTGTATTGTATCTCGATTATTATTATTGGTTGCCATGGTTGTCACTGTAATATGCATGTCAATTTGACTTATATAGCTTCAAAATATTAACAGGAATTTTATGATCGTCTGGGATATTGTTTGGCTCAATAAAGAAATGTTATCGAATATTGAAAAAGATGAACATTCTGGTGATTTGTTCTTCGTTACGTCAGAATTGTGTAAATATGTTTCATTTTAATTCCCAATTTTATTACAAATTAGAAATTGCTGATTATTTTCCGTTGGTCAGTCCATTAAAATACGTCACGAGCGTGGTAACTAAGTAACGAGTAATGCATTTAAATGCCCGTATTCAAAATTTCAGGGGACAACGTGTATATATATATATATATACGGGCATTTAAATACGTTACTTGTTACTTAGTTACCACGCCCGTGACGTATTTTAATGGACTGACCAACAGGAAATAATCAGTAATTTCTAATTTGTAATAAAATAGGGAATTAAAATTAAACATATTTACACAATTCTAACGTAACGAATAACAAATAACTACAATGTTCATCTTATTCAAAAACATCTCTTTATTGAGCCAAACAATATCCCAGATCATAAAATTCCTGTTAACATTTTGAAGCTATATAAGTCAAATTGACATGCATATTGCAGCAACAACCATGGCAACCAATAATAATAATAATCCAGATACAATACAAACACATTACATTACTCATATTCAAAATTTCAGGGGACAGCGTGTATATATATACACGTTGTCCCCTGAAATTTTGAATACGGGCATTTAAATGCGTTACTTGTTACTTAGTTACCACGCTCGTGACGTCTTTTAATGGTCTGACCAACGAGAAATAATCAGTAATTTCTAATTTATATAAAATAGGGAATTAAAATGAAATATATTTACACAATTCTGACGTAACGAATAACAAATAACTACAATGTTCATCTTATTCAATGTTCGAAAACATCTCTTTATTGAGCCAAACAATATTCCAGACGATCATAAAATTTTGAAGCTCTGTAAGTCAAATTGACATGCATATTGCATGGCATCCATGGCAACCAATAATAATAATCGAGACAATACAAACACATTACATTACTCATATTCAAAATTTCAGGGGGACAACGTATATATATATATATATATATTATATATATATATATATATATATATATACATATACAGTGTGTAAAGGAAGGGTGTTTCCTATAGGAAAAACTTTTTTAATACGAATTTTTAGGAAAAAAACTTATTCTTTATAAAAAATTTCTGCTTGCTTCGAAACCCTTAAATCCATTTAACACTTAAGATAAGATAAATAAAATGGTGATGTGGCCATACTAGTATTTTCCCTATATTTTACTCGAAAACTATGAGCCTTTTTGCGTATTCTTAATTATTTGTTTAATTTTGAATTCTCTACAATTATTTGTAATACACGTTTCATGTAACTATAATAATTTATTAGCAATGGCAAAAAATGTCAAAATTTTCAATTTTTATTTTTTTTATCAGCAGTTAAGAATTTTATGAAAAATATGTTTTAATAAAACTTATTCAGTTTTTCATTCACTTTAACTTTTATTTGAACCGTTTTTTAAAATTTTTCATATTTAGAAAAATATCACGAAAAAAACAAAAAAACGCCTCCAATAAACATCCACTTCCGGTCTATAATTGTTCACCAAAAGCTTTTCAGTTCTAATCATTCGTTTTTGAGATACAGCTGCCACCGACAGACAGACAGAGACACAAACAGACACAAAATTTTATTTTTCAGAAATTAGACTCAGGAGACCTCAAAAAGGATATTTCCGCAAAAAAAAAAATTCAAAAAAAAAATTACGAAAACAATAATTTCTCTAAATATACTTCGTATATAGGGAAAGTAAACGTTGAAATTATGTCGAGTTATTGATTTTAAATATGACTAAGTCGGAGTTTTTCAGTCATATTTGAAATCAACAACTCGACATAATTTCAATTTTTTATCTTATTTAAGTGTTAACTGGATTTTTCTTTGACCATAAGGGGTTTCGAAGCAAGCAAAATTGTTTATAAAGAATACGTTTTTTTCCTAAAATTCATATTAAAAAAGTTTTCCCTATAGGAAACCCCATCACTTTACACACTGTATATAAGGTTTAGTGGGTTATCGGTCAATAATAGAAATTGTTCACTGAATACTCTTTATTCTTTCAGCCAATATTTCGGGGATACTTTTCCCCTTCCTCAGGGCAAGAAAACGAGGTTAATGAACAATC
This sequence comes from Ontholestes murinus, assembly GCA_963969525.1. Taxonomy (NCBI): domain Eukaryota; kingdom Metazoa; phylum Arthropoda; class Insecta; order Coleoptera; family Staphylinidae; genus Ontholestes; species Ontholestes murinus. The sequence continues at coordinate 41,929,066 of OZ018389.1, read as the reverse complement.
CTGATAATTATCAAGATGGAATAAAATCAAAATTATACACATGTCACAAATCGACATGGAAACGTACACAAAGTTAAAACAATAAATAAACTAATAAAATACGTCAATTAAATATGTCAAAGAATAAAAACAATTAATCGTACGTCTAATAGCTTCAGTTCATAACTATTAAAATCTTGATTTTGATTTAATCTTCGAATTTGATAGTTTTGATGGTTCTGAAAAGAACCGATTTGCAGCGTTTCGACCAAGTCGCATTGGTCTTCTTCAGGCGGCGTTCGATGGAAAACTACGATATGGGCTAAGTGGAACTGCGCTATTTATTTATACCTGCGGTGTTGGCGGTTGACGTTCAGCGGCGCGTGTGCGGCTTCTTGTAATTGGGCTGGTCGGATCAACAGGGATTATGTTGGTGGTGCCTGTGGGGATTGAAATGTGTGGAGCGGGTGAAGAGATATGCATTTTGCATAAAATGGATTTTCAAGTGGGGGGTAGTCGTTTGTCGTCGTCGCGTTTATTGAGATTATCGGTGTGTTTTTCTATTTCAATTGCCTCGCGGATAATCCTCCTCATGAAATGGTCTAATGCTGCGATGGAAGTCGTGTTGTCGAAATTTATCTTGTGTCCGGTGGATTTAGAATGTTCGGCTAAAGATGAGCATGGTAGATCTTTTTCGACGGCTCTGATTTGTTCGTCTCGCCGTACATTCATACGTCTGTTGGTTTATCTGATATAAAATTTATTACAATCGGCACAGGAAATTTGTGATTTTCAAGGGGAATGATGTCTTTTGGGGAATTAAGGAGTTTTCCGATTTTACGCGAAGTGGTAAAAAATGTTTTGATCTTATGCCTTTTTAGTATTTTAGAGATTTTGTCTGTCGTACCTCGTATGTACGGAAGAAATGTTATATTTTGTAATTCTTCTTGTAAAAACTCGTCGGTGTTTTTAGGGCTCGATTTTTGTTTTAGTAAGTGTGTTACAGTACCTGGGGAGAAACCGTTTTGGACAAGAACTGTCTCGAGGGTGGCTTGTTTATCGTTTAGATCGGATTTATTTGTTAGTCGGAGAGAGCGAGTTAAGAGAGTTTTTGCCACAAAACGTAGTTGAGCAGGATGATGGAGAGAGGCGGCATTTAGATATCTGTTTGTATAAGTTTCTTTTCTATATTCGGTGTGGCCGTTGTAAGGCAATTGTTTTTTTTTTGTTCTAGTTCCATTGTGAATTTAATTTTGGGATGAATATTGTTCAAGTACTCGAGGAAATTATTGAGCTTGTCTTTACCATAGGGACAAATATCAAAGGTGTCATCAACATAACGTAGCCATAAGGATGGAGTATAAGGGGCAGAATCTAGTGCGATATTTTCGAAATCTTCCATAAACAGATTGGCGATCATAGGTGAGAGTGGGGATCCCATTGGTACTCCTTCAATTTGTTTCCGTTAAACATGAAGTAGGTATTTGTGAGGCAGTGTTTGATGAGCTCTATAGTTGAGGTAGGTTGTTCATATTTCAATTGTTTGGTTGGTGGAAACTTGGGTGAAGAGGGATTTAACGTCAAAACTGACCAGAATGTCCGTCTTCGAAAGTTTTATCTGTTTGATGAGGTCCAGGAAGTGTGAAGAGTTTTTGACATAGGATTTGGCTTGTTCGGCTGTTAAGAATTTAGCTAATTTGTGTGTGGGTGAGTCAAAAGAACTGACGATGGGTCGGAGTGGTCTGTCGGGTTTATGTATTTTTGGTAAGTGTAACTTATATATGGAGGATTTCTCGCGTGGAATTAAAGATTGTTTGGTCTCGCTGTTTGGTGACAACATGATTTTGGTTTTGGTAGTTTTTTCCAGGTACGTTGTTGGATCAGAATCGATCAATTTATAGGTGGTGTCGGCCAACAAATTGTTCATTTTTTGTTGGTATTCTGTCGTGTTTAGGACTACAATAGCGTTTCTTTTGTCAGCGCTGCAAATTCATTTTGTGATAGGTTGGGTTTCGGTGGTCGTGAAGATCTAAGTATGTGGGCCACTTCTTGTCGAATAATTTCGGAAGTGGCACTGTCGGTTTTGTGGAGACTGGATTCGTTATTGCATATAATATCTTCTAGAGCGGTCGTGCGGGGAGCAACAGCACAATTATTTGCTGTTGGAGACAGGTGGTGCTAGTTTTTTTAATTTCTGTTCTAGTTTGTCGATCGACAGTGCTTTGGTGGTTTCGGTCCGTAATTGAAATAGTTGGTCACAAAGTGACCGAAGTGTGAAGTGTATTTTTTGATAGTAGAAGACGAAGTGTAAGAAGTTGCTTGTCGGATTGGGCTAGAAAATATCAGGTTCTGTGAATTGCTTGCTCTGTTTAGGATGGAACATGTTTGCTTCGAGTGGGTGTGATACCGTAATTTGGTAAAGGTGGGCAGGATGTTGTTGTCGCGGCATTTTTTCTGAAAATATAAGTCAGATATTAGTTTAGTTAATTCGAAGATTAAAGCCGAACATTGACAATGTACAAAAATAATCTTCGCGAAACTATCCGCACCAAACAGAATCACCAGAACGCAATTAACACATAACAGAAAGCTACACCCAAACTCATACATAGAACGTATCAGAATTAGTAGAGAAAATGGTGGGAGAGGTGTGATTATTGCAGTCCTGGGTGGCGTTGGAATAAAAAACGTAGGTCAATTCTTTCATGTGCCAAATAAATGAACTGACATTTTAATTGTCAAACATAACCTAAACGTGCATTAAAAATGTCAATTATATAAGTCCTTTACGTTGTAGAAAATTAACTAATAATTAGAAAAAACACGAAAATATTTCTCATTTGTTGTAGATTTTACGAAATATTTTCGTGTTTTTTCTAATTATTAGTTAATTTTCTACAACGTAAAGGACTTATATATTTTATTATCAAATTATGCTCTTAGTGGGTATTTTCCTTAATCCCGAACGTAATTATTCCCGTAGAATTCAGTAATCCATCTCAGGTATAAATTCAGACCTTCAGTCGGTTATATTTCATTATTGTGTCAGTTGCCGTACATATCTGAGTAAGTTATTTATATTTCATTATATTTTTATTTTAGTAAACGTTTTTATTTATATTTGAAATCAATTTTATAATAAAGCTGTACTGAAGAGATCGAAACACGTGTCTGCAGATGGTTATAAATTGAGTATTGAATTATTTAATTGCTTATAACGGGTGTCCAACAATTATTGCAGTCCCGGGTGGCGTTGGAATCGAAAACGTAGGTCCATTCTTTCATGTACCAAATAAATGAACTGACATGTTAATTGTCAAACATAACCTAAATGTGCATTAAAAATGTCAGTTCATTTATTTGCAACATGTAAGAATCGACCTACGTTTTTTATTCCAACGCCACCCGGGACTGCAATAATTGTTGGACACCCGTTACTAATTTATTTTAATTACATCAACCTAAATTAATTTCTTGTTCCAAATTTATCATAATATAGTCACTCACAAATTATTTAACGTACATTCAATCATTTTTAGTTCATTTTACAGAAAGAAATACGTTCAAACTAGTGTTGCTTTGATAGCCTTGCTATTTTGTAACACGCAAATTACATTTGTATTATTCAATGTCTGTCGAAGTATTAGCTAGAGAAGTAGTTGTTTCAAAAGTGGTTTGTTCTTGTAGTCTTAATAAGACTCATTTGTTGTAGATTTTACGAAATATTTTCGTGTTTTTTCTAATTACATACAGTTTTTACATAAAAGCATAACGCAACAGCTAAGATAATACTTTCATAAACAAACCAATGAATTACACAACTAACTCTATATGCACAGTTGATAAATACTATACTCTTATAAAACTACCAATAGCACAAATTAATATAACAACTGAAACAGAAACAGAAAACAAGGAAAAATGGTCTAGAAAAGAACTGCATGGCAGACATTACAACATAGTATACCAAGAAAACATCGACAAAAAATCCACATACAATAGTTACAACAAGGAAACTTACAAGCTAAAATAAATATCAAAACGATTCATATTAGTAATTTAAGACCAAGTAATAAACATGCTAAACTATAGAAAGTACATATTAACGGATAGCACCATAACAAAAGACAAATACAGAAATTGTCACACAAACACAGAAACAATAGATCACATCACGTCAGGGTGCTAATTACTTGCAGGCCAGAAGACACTGATCGGCATAACAAATTAGCAATAGCACATATTAATATAACAACTGAAACAAAAAAAGAAAAACTGGAAAAATGGTCTAGAAAAGAACTGCATGGCAGATATCACAACATAGTACACCAAGAAAACATCGACAAAAAATCCACATACAATGGTTACAACAAGGAAACCTACAACCTGAAACAAATATCAGAACGATTTATATTAGCTATTCAAGACCAAGTAATAAACACGCTAAACTATAAAAAGTACATATTAATGGATTGCACCATAACAACAGACAAATGCAGAAAGTGTCTTAAACACAGAAACAATAGAACACATCACGTCAGGGTGCAAATTACTTGCAGGCACAGAATACATTGATCGGCATAACAACGTATCAAAAATCATCCATTTAGAAATAATAAACAGTCAACAACAAATTCAATAAAGGAACCCTACTATAAATATACACCAGAACCTGTTATCGATACCCCAGAATATACACCGACAAAATAATAGCAGCTGACAGACCAGACATTGTATGGGTTAATAAAAAAACGAAAACAACATAGCTTATAGATATAGCCGCACCTGATACACAAACGAAACATACACAAAAACAAGAAAAATACTTAGCCAAAGAAATAAAAATATTATGAAAACAACGACAAGTCAAAATAATACCAATTATAATGTCAGTCACATGAATTATACCCAAATATACAATTGAAAACATAAAGACCTTACAATTGTTACCGGAGTTCAGTTTACCTGAACGTCGTAACAAATGCGTAATTATATTTTAATCCATTTTATGAGCTTCCAATTGCTCTTAATAATAATTTTCATAAATTCCGCATTAATAAAATATTTCAAACAAGATAATTTTCCAAAATGTGCAGCTGCCAGTTCAGAACAATAAAACGGACCCTTTCCGGCGAACTAAGCTCGTTACCAGTTCCGAGAATTTTATTACCTACGTGACCGGAACAATAGCGCGTCATCGAAGACCACCATATAAAAGCAGGCTCCGATCTTCGCTCGCTATCAGTCGTCTGCCATCAGCAGCGGTGGTCAGCCTGGTCGGCTTCGCCGATTCAAGCCTCTTTATTTTCTGTATATTCCTTAGTAATATATTTTCTTCTTCTCCGACCCCATGTTTTAATTGACACACTTTCTCTTGTTCTCGAGCAAGTAGCGTTTGCGGGAAACTGTTTAATCGAAGCCTGAAGCTGTTAATTGATAGAGTATTAACACAAGTAGTGTAGTCAGGAAATTATTAAACGTACATAACATAAAATATAACACAAATATCCTCGGATTTGGTAAAATCCCGTCGGAGGGTTCCCTATACCAAACTGAAAAAAAATGTTTGAGAAAAAAAAACATATAACACAGTTTTACACAGTGGGGAACAGGATCTGTGGACTAGGCTCCAAAGAATATAGACTATTCCACATGCAGGACTCGGGTAAGCCACGCTCCTGCATTCTCATAAATAAAAGATATAATGCTTTTATCTTGCCAAATTTCAGCAACAGCGACACTGTTGTTGTATCAATGGAGTACCAGTCCTACACGCTATGGCTGGTCTCCTCCTATTTCGCCCACGATAAAGAAATCCCCCCCGAGGGTCTGAGTGGGCTCCTTGACGCAGCTAACCGGGAAGGAGCCAGCGTCCTAATTGGAGCCGATGCGAACGCCCACCATAGCATCTGGGGAAGCTCGGATTCCAACACAAGAGGTGAGTCACTTTTAGAATTCTTACTTACTTCCAACCTCGCCATATGTAATGAAGGGAATACCCCTACCTTTATAACTGCTAATAGACGAGAAGTTCTGGACATTACTCTAGTCACCGAACAATCGTTCAACATTATCAGGAACTGGAAAGTGTCCTCTGAACACTCCTTTTCTGACCACAGATATATCGAATTCAACCTTGATATTCAAATGCAAGACTGCCCCAGATTTGTAGACAAAAGGAGAACCGACTGGGAAAAGTATAGAACTGCCCTATCGAGTACTCTACCATCTGAGCCACCCATACCCACCACAGTGGAGGAGCTGGATCGGATGGTGGAGGTCTTCTCCAATGCATGCAACAAATCAATAGACACTGCGTGTCCCAGTACGCCAAGAAAAGGCAAAAGCAAACCTACTTGGTGGACCCCTAAACTAAACTCCCTAAGAAAGGAGTGCCGTAGACTGTTCAACAAAGCTAAGTGCACCAATGAATGGTCAACTTATAAAGACAGTCTCAGAAGCTTCAAAAGTGAAGTAAGAAAGGCCAAGCGGACGGCATGGAAGTCATTCTGTAACCAAATCGAGGACACTTCAGAAGCATGTCGACTGCGCAAAATTCTTTCTAAAGATCCTGTAGTCCCTGGTTTCGTCATGAAAGAAGACGGCACCTGGACTAGCTCATGCAAAGAAACGCTCGAACTTCTGATGGACACTCACTTCCCAAGAGGAATAAGCAATGAATCCATGTCCACAGAAACTTCTCATTCTCAATGCCCCGTTCACAAGATCGTGAGCAGAGAGAAGCTTATATGGAGCATCAAAAGCTTCAAACCTTACAAATCAGCTGGGCCAGACGGCATCAGTCCAGTTGAATTGCAAGAAGCCCAGGACATAGTTATACCATGGCTGGAAACCATGTTCGTGGGGTGCCTTAACTTCTCGTACATCCCGAGGATGTGGAAAGAGGTGGAACTAACTTTCATTCCCAAAAGCGGGAAGATATCCCATACAGGATAGGATAGGACTTCAGGCCTATAAGCTTGTCCTCATTTTTACTCAAAACACTAGAGAGGTTACTTGGCATCTACATAAATGGTTAGTCAAATAGAAGGAACAATGGGACACAAGGAGTACACGCTGGTGACCTTCCTCGACATCGAGGGAGCGTTCAACAATGTGTACCCTGAAGCCATTGAGTCCGCCTTAAACGCAACTGGAATTGAGGCAACAGTTGTCGACCTCATAGGCAAGTTGCTCCGAGGAAGAAACATCCGTTCCAAACTAGGGAACTCCCGTATAAGTAGGCAGGCGAACAGGGGCACGCCACAGGGCGGGGTCCTTTCTCCCCTACTCTGGAACCTTGCGTTAAACGACCTTCTCTTAGATCTACGCAACTCCGGATGTAGGGTAGTAGCCTACGCAGATGATGTGGCCCTAGCCATCTCAGGGAAACATCTCAATGTAAAGTCCCAGCTCACACAACGAGCATTACTAATACTAACTCAGTGGTGTGAACGATGCGGCCTAGGCGTAAACCCACAAAAAACTGAGCTAGTTCTTTTTACTAGGAAACACAAAATCCCCAAATTCTCACCCCCCATCTTAATGGGAGATAAAAGAACAGGCTAAGTATTTAGGTATCATACTGGACCGAAAGCTCAGTTGGAAACCTAATATCCAGGAAAGAGTACGGAAAGCCACCGTGGCGCTGTACTCTTGCAAAAAGACGGTAGGCAAAAAATGGGGCATGAAACCCAACATCACCTACTGGCTCTACAAGGCAGTAGTAAGGCCAATACTCTACTACGGCGTATTCATATGGTGGACTGCTTTGGACAAAAAGGTTCACCAGCAAGCATTTGGGACGGTCCAAAGGATGGCAACCCTGATGATTACAGGAGCTATTAGGGCATGTCCCACGAAAGCACTGGAAACAATCCTCAATCTGACCCCTGTGGATCTCCTCGGCAAGCAGATTGCGCTAACAACAGCATTAAGACTGAACTCAATCTGCCGACTCACAACTAATACGCGGGGACACACAAGAATTCTCAAAGAATTCCCCGGTGTCCCTAAGAATATTGACCGCTGTCTACCGATCCCTGCATTTCATAACAAGTTCTCCTCCCAGATCCCTACCAAGGAGGACTGGGCGGTGGACAAAGAAAATGAAGCAGGGACACTACACGTCTTCACGGACGGTTCTAAGCAGGACACAAAAGTTGGGGGAGCAGTCTTCTCCGAAGACCTGAAGATCCGACTATCCTTCAGACTACCAGACTACTGTAGTGTACTACAGGCAGAAGTAATCGCCATAAATACTGCAGTAGAATGGCTAAGGACCAATAGGACAAACGCAAACCGGGTCCACATTTACACTGATAGCCAAGCGGCAATCAGGGCTCTAACAGGTGTGAGTAGCACCTCAAAAGTGGTATCTGATTGCCGGAAATCACTAAATGAACTGGCAACACAGACAAACGCTCAACTCATCTGGGTGCCTAGCCACAGCAACAACCCGGGCAATGACACAGCGGATGAGCTGGCTAAGAATGGAACGAAGCTTCACTCGTCCTCAATAAACCATCACCCAGGAATTCCCTTAACGACTAGCAAGGAAATCCTAAGCAATATCATCCTAAACCTAACAAACAAAAGGTGGATGAATGAGAGCAGCTGTAGCACAGCAAGGCAGATTTGGCCACGCTGCAACAGCAAAAGAAGCGATGGCATCATCTCATTAAAGAGACATGACATTGCGCTAACAGTGGGAGTCATCACGGGACACTGTCCCATTGGCAAACACGCAGAAAGGTTAGGAATAGCCCACAACGACTTTTGTAGAGGGTGCCTCGACGAAGAGGAGGAGGAAAACGTACTCCACTACCTCTGTCAATGTCCCGCGCTGGCCGGAATAAGAGATTCCTCCCTAGGCCGTTCCTTTATGAATGAGCTCTCTGATATCGAGACAACCGATGCCAGAAGCATAGCCAGATTCATAAATGGCTCCAAATGGTTCCCATAAGAACTCAGGAAAGGGAAATTGGTATCACAACGGGCCTATCTAGGCCTAAGTGTGCACCTCTTCGTGGTGCTGCCACACCAACCTAACCTAACCTACACATGTTAAAACAAGAAAAAAACATAGAAGAGAATTTACAATTAATTGCACAAAAAAAGAATACTTATCAGCATACTTATATCTTTAGTTGGGAGAAGATTTCAATATATTACTATCAAATTGATTGAAATTAAATTTAAAACTAAAATTAAAATCGCAAATGGACTTAAAATTAGAAGTTAAATTAAAATTAAGATTAAGATAAAATTTTAAGATTAAAATTAAGAAATAAAATTAAAATTAAAACTAATATTAAGGTTAAGATTAAAATTAAAATTAGGATTCAAATCGAAATTCAAATTAACATTAAAATTAAAATTAGGATTAAAATTTAAACTAAGATTAAAATTAAAATTAAGGTTAAGATCAAAATTAAATTTAAAGTTAGGTAAATCACATAACAACAAATATGTCTTTGCTGAAAGAATGAATACATACAAGAAACAAATATATGTTAGTACAAAATACATATACACGCATATTACTGAGGGGCAAATTATTTGAGAATTTACATATTTATTAATGGAGAATTATTCTATTTGATCATCTAATAGAATACCTTTTTTATTATATTTATTAATTTCTAGTTCTTCCAACAAATTTTACTTTCGACTTTTATTACAAACATGCAAAATTTCAAAATTATCATTAAAGGTATGCTGGTATTCGATTAAATGTTAAAGTTTGTCCAACGTATACCTTAGGGCAATCCCCACACTTTAACAAATATACGCCCGAGTTCGTCAATTTATCAGATTTATCTTTGGCATTATTTATAAATTTACTAAGTGAGTTGGTTGTTCTGAAAGTCGGAGTTAAATTAAAAGATAAAAAACTTAAATCAATTTTTTACACCGTTAAATGTTATTGAACAATATTTACTATTTTGACCGGAATTAAAATGGATTGGGTATACTAGTTTTAAAGCTTTTTGTTGTTTGCAATTATTAAAATTTTATTAAGTTCGTCATTGAAATTTTTAGTTGAAAGGGGAACTGTTATAAGCCTATGTAACATTGAATGATATGCTGCAAATTTATGTTAGGTAGGATGAAATGATTTGAAATTAATAGTGGTATCTGTATGTGTTGGCTTATGAAAGATGTTAAATTCTATATGGACGTGAAATTGTTAAATCAGGAATATGAATTAGTTTATTTGATTCGATCTCCCTAGTGAATGAAATGTCTGTGTGAATTGAATTAATAAAGCATAAAAATTGGTCTAGTTATTGGTCTACATATCTGTACCAGTATAGACATTACTAAAACAGTGGATGATTTCTGATTACGTTCTCTAATGAATTCATAAATATTTCGGCAAGTCAGGGGCTCAGGGGGTTACCCATCGCTAATCCTTTGTTTTGAATAAGGAAGTTATTATTGAATTGAAAATAATTTTGAGCTAAACATTCATTATGGAGATCCAAAATTTCTGTTTTAACAATCGGATTAGTATCTTGGGAGGTCAGTAATCCCTCAATAATGTTTACTACCACTTGAGGCGGCACACTAATTTAATAATAAATATGTAAATTCTCAAATAATTTGCCCCTCTGTACAACACCCCCCCCCCTTCCACCCATAGTTCTAAAAGTATATAAGCTTTTACCTGTAATTTGTTAAATTATTATTCATATTATTAAACATGTTGCAGTGTTCAACAATAAATGTGAAACCCTCCCAACTATTTCAATTTGTTATGGAGTTTCATCATGTATCCGCCTCGTCAATTCAATATACATACATATGTTACATATTTACATACAATTTTTAGATAACATAAACATATAATCCCTTCTTCATTAACCGTCGGCAGCCGGAACGCTTCCAGATTTCGCCAAGGCACCCTCTATGACAGACGTAGTACGCCTTGTATTGTCCCTGGTTCCCGGGTACCATAGGCATTTCCCCTCATCTATCTTCCCGAACCGATTGAGATAGCCTTGGAAGTAACCGTGTTTCGTCAGCAGCTGAGAGAGGTGAAAGCTAAGCTCGCCGTGTTTCCTGCTCAGCCATGCGTCCAAGCGGGGAATAAGGCTCCTGGTCAATGATCCATATGAGCTCCCGGTCCACCTCGCCTGTCACCTCTCTATAAGACGGGCCCACGCCTCCTTTCTTGACATTCCCTTAGGAATCGCTATCCGCACGGATACGTGGATTTCCTGGCTGGCCAGTAAGTCCAGGTCAGGTGGGGGCGATGATCAAAACTTCAGCTGGCAACACTTATTGCACTAGGGCAGAGCGCCCTCCATAGACGGTCCCGATTTCGCTCTGCGCCGACGCACGCTGCCTCTTCTTCCCTTCCCATAAAAATTATAAATATTGCCAGGACAATAGACCCAAAATCTATTTTTAGAAAAAGAATCAGAAGTTTACACACTAAACTCGTCTTAAAACGCGCCTACCTGCGGTAGGTGACGGTCGGTGGCAGGATATCTTCTATTCTGGCAGTTTCTTCGGCATATATTTTATCAGGATCTCTGGGAAGTAGGTCTGATAATTCATTTTCGTGTCCTGGGCAATGTTCAATGGTGAAATCAAATTGTAGAAGAATTGCCCATTTGGTTAACATCGAGTGTGTGTCTTTGAAGTTAGCAAGCCAGGTTAACGCCTTCGAATCTGTCCTTACATGAAAGTTACGTCCTTCTAAGAGCGGTCAATATCGCTGCAGTGCCCAAACGAGGGCGAAGCACCCCTGCTCGTTCACATGGCATCTTCTTTGCGCGTCATTAAATTTAGCAGAGTCGAAGCTTATTACTTGTTTTACTCCATTTTCACGGGTTTGATATAAAATAGCTGCAATGCCTTGCTGTGAGTTTGTACCGTGAAGGGTAAACCTGTGACTGGTCGGTGTAGATGGAGTGGTTTTCTAACTTCAATCTGCAGGTGTTTCATTGCTTCCGTTGTGGCAGCATTTCATTTAAAAGGCCTGGTTGTCGCCGTTAATTCATTAAGCGGCGCAACAATTTCTGCGACCCTGTTCACGTACTGACGTATCCAATTGCACAGGCCGAGATATTTTCTTAATTGGCGCCGTGTTGTAGGGATTAGGTAGTCTTCTATTTGATGAAGGTACTTTTCTAAAGGTCTGGTTACGTCAACGACGATGAGGTGCCCCAAGTATTCGAGTGATTGTTTACCGAATGAACATTTTTCCTGTCCTAGCCGTAAGTCAAATTGGTCTAACCGTTCCAGTACTAGGGCTAAATGATAAATATGTTCCTCTGGCGTCTTCGAGAACACAATTATATCATCAAGGTATATCATGGTAAACTCGTGTAACATTCCGGAGAGGACTTCCTGGGACATCATCCTCTGAAATGTCGCGGGAGCATTTTTTAGTCCGAATGGCATTACATGGAATTGGTAATGCCCTCCGTCCGGGGTGCTAAAGGCAGTGTATTGTTTTGAGACATCATCCATTGGAATCTGCCAGTATCCGCTTTTAAGATTGAATGTTGAGAATACATGTGCGTCACCTAGATCTCTAAGTGCTTCTTGGATTATTGGCGTTGGCGTCGGTTCGGAGATGGTGATCGTATTGAGGCGCCTATAGTCAACACAAAAACTATTTTCTTTTTAACCATTACGATAGGGAATGAATAATGACTCGTAGATGGTTCAATAATCCCTTGTGCAAGAAGATCGGTGATTTCTTTATCTATTTCTAACTTTTTGGATGGATTTACTCTGTACCCTTCGAATCCATGGTCCAATTCTAAATCCGTTATTTTCTTATGTTTCGTGGCTGTTTCGTCCAACGTATTTTCTGCCTCAAACCTGTACCCAGATGTACGCATCCTTTTCGGCAGTCGATGACGGCACCATGTTTATTGAAAAAACATAATCCTAAGTTGACGTCAAATCGTAGTTCTGGCATCACTAGAAATTCCTCCGTGTAGCTAGCTGTTCCGAGTTCGAAATGTACATTTGTAATGCCGATAATTTTTGCTGTGGCATTCCGTCCTGCTAGAGTTGTTCTTAGACTCAATGGAACGACGTGGTCTGTGAGTGCGGGGCGAATATAATTTTGAGCTGCGCCTAAGTCTAGAAGGCATGAGTAAGTTTTATGGCGTATTATTAGCGGTAGGAGTATTAAAGTTGGAGCTTTATGAGGAATGATTGCAAGGGGGGTCAATGCGAGATCTTCGTTATATCGATGCACGGGAAAAGCGTCTTTGTCGCGGTACACTTTAAAGTTCTGGGGGGCACTGAATTTTGCGATTTTCAAGGATGCACTTTTGGAATTTTTGTAATTAGTAGTCCTTTCAATATGGCTTAGTTGTTTCCGTAGAGTACGTCGGGTTATACGCTTCACTATGGGGTATTTCGTGAATTTTCTGTTGGGCCGTTTCCCGACCGTTGGGGGCAATCTATGTGCCAATGATTTCCTCGGCGGCATCGCTTGCATGGTGGTGGCTCAGTATACTCAGTAGATCGCTCTTGATAACGACGAGCGTTGTATGTCTTATAACGCTGTTAATAATCTGCGTTATACCTCGTATCCTGACGTTTATTACGGTTGTAATAAGTTGGGCTGCATCGGTCCGTTTTGTCCTGTGGTTGCTGCTCCTTGTGGATTCCTCTATTTAAATAATTGTTGGTAGGCTTACGAGGTGAGCTAGGGCGTTCATTATCTTCATTTCTTCGTGAATAATTAGGCTTTCGTCTATTTTCCGGATATCGCTGATTCTTCTGGCCCTGTCCGTAGTTTTCTGCTCTGGGAGCAGACTTTCGCGGAGAACGCCATTGTTACGATTCATATGCTGCAGCAGTATACCTGTTTTTTGCTGTTTTTGCTGTATTGACGATCGATGCGTCGGTACTCTTCTTGTTCATATGGTTCATATGAACTTCTTAATTCATGTTCCCTACGACTTGTTTCACGTAGAAAACGAGTTTCGTTCGAAATTGGAGCTGGAGTGTAGCGTTTATCGCTAAAATAAGCTGTCTTTGCGATGGTTCCCGTTTTCTTCGCGTCTAGCGTATGGAAAGCGGTCTTCTGTCATATTGTATAAACTATTGCGAGACAGGAGTCGTGATTCCAATTCTGGGCGCTCAGTTCTTGCTGTTTGTTGAGTTGTTTTTGCTTGTGGTGTCTGAGAATCGGGGCGCGTTTGATGTGGTGATGAGCTTGCATGTGCTCGTGAATCATGTGCAGTAAGTTCCGGATATATATGAGAACTGCCGGCACGTTCGGATCGTTGATCCAACTAAGCGTGCGTGTTCATTGTGTACAGTTGTAAAAACCATTAAGCTAAATATAATTCGGAAAATGTCCCTATTGATTTCCGGCCCCGTTCTATTCGCTCTTTGATTTGAGAAGTGATAATTAAATTAAATTGAGGTTAGTTACTTAAGTGAACCTAAATACCACAGACTAGACTTATGTTAAATTGAAATTTGTTTCTAAATGTAAAATGGTAGTATCGACTAAGAAAGAAATATCTCGTTGCATGAAAAAGGGAAAAGTTTTTTTTTTACAAAAATGTATATATAATGAAAAATTTACGCGATTTGTTATATCGTTAACTAAAGAAGCAAAAATGGTGTCACATATTTCATAAAATTTAGTCAGTCTGATATCTTTTGAAGCAACATAAATTTGGATCTGAATTAAAGTTACGCTGAAAAAACTTATGAGCACTAGCTGACGTTTATATTGAATACAATTTTTATGGACAAAAATTATATTATTATTGTCTTAATAAAACCCGATTAATATCGCTTTTTACTATGGTAGTGTACTAACAAAAGATAAATAAATGGAGAATAAGAAATTTTTGTTAAACCAAACTCCGTTTGCGCTGCTTGTTGCGGGTATTAATTTGACAATAAATAAGAGCAAAAGTCTTCCTAAGATCTTATTTTTAACGGTGACTTAAAATAATAAAATTAAATCATCAAAGTCTAAAATTCTACCAAATAACTGTTTAGATGTCACTTGTTCCGTGGTAGATATACGAATTTAAAATAAACAAAGGAAAACTTATAATCTTCTGTTCTTATAAAACCTTTTAGTTGAGAGCTACTTACTACGGTTTAGCTAAGTGAATACGAATATATATATATATATATATATATATATATATATATATATATATATATATAAAAGTCGCGAATTGTTTAAAAACACATAATTTTTGCGCTACTTATTACTAGATCGGTAAGTATTATAAAAAAATTATAATATATGATACGGACGTGAAACAATTAAGAACCCAAGAAGTTTAGTGCAACTTATTATGATTTAAATAAGTGACATATAAATCTCAAAGCATATATAAAAGAGTCATGAATTGAAAAAAAAAAATCTACTATTTGGTGTGCTACTAATTACGGGATGAATAAGTGGTATTAAATTTAAAAAAAAATAATTATAACAGGGTCGTGGATTCTTTAAAAGACCTACAAAGTTGGGCGCCACTTATTACGAGTTGGCGTTGGTTGGTATCGCTTATGATACAACCTTTCCTTCACGTAATATCCGACTAGCTCATTTATTGTTTAATCCCTTATTCAAAAATATAATTAAATGAACAACAATATTAGAACGAGAGCAGGACACTTACCTTTATTTTGAGTGCGTTGATCTCGAGCCGCATATGCGGCCTATCTCCTGCCTAGGAGATGTAGGGTTTTCACGTACACTTACACTGACTCTACTTTGAGGTTAAATATAACTTGTGAATAAGAAAAAGACCAACAAGTACACATTATTAACCTGTGGTCGCTTAGGGTTTCTACCTCCTCGACTTTCTAGTCCATTACACTAGCCCCCGGGGATTTCCACGTAATGTCAATGGTCGAGGCTGACTCCTGTCGGCTAAAGGTGGGGACGGATCCCTCGTTGGCCACTTCTAGATCGAGTGCCGCTGCCGCGTCTGCCAGTAGTTCGCCGCGCCGGTACGTCCTAGCCCAAGAGGGGGAACTTGGCATTGAAATCTTCCCCTATCACCAACGGACCTGCCGCTTCCCTGGTCACAGGAGTAAGTCGATCGAGCCAATCCGCCCAATCCTCGATCGGGGAGTTTGGGGAGCCGTAGCAAGCTACGAAGACCAGCCCCGCCACTTTAGCCCAGACAATGCCTAGGCCCTTGATCCTAGGGCTAACCCTGATGTCTAAATCACCATTTAGCTCGTCCCTGATCCGATCCCCATCTAACCAGCGATTATTGGGCTCGCTCACAATGATGATGTCGGGATCCCTCTCCATCATTATCAGATCTAGGACGTCGTGCGCCGCATGATACCTGTTAAGGTTAACCTGTAGCACTATGGCCCCCAAGGATTCCATACGTATAGTTGCGACCGTGCTGCAAGTCTTATGGCGTCATGCCCTATTTCCACCTGAACCACCGCTTATGTTAGTCGGTCCTGGGAGGGTGGTCTTCTCTCCCGTGCTAACTGTATACTCACCTTGCGCCTGCCGTTACTAATACTAGTGCACGTCCTGCTTCCAAGGAAGTGGCTTGCGTCTCTGCCAGCCTCCTTACACAATGCGCATAGTGGTGCTCATCAGCTCCCTCCCCAAGTCCCTTCTTGAGCTTCTTGAGCACCTCCGCCGTTGCCAGGTGGCTAGCTATGCTCCTAACCGCCGAGATCTGATCCTTGATCTCCAGATTGGTATTTGGGTTAGCCTTTACGAGCACGACTAGCTCCCTGGAGATCTTTTCCAGCTGGCCGTGCACTCCTAGGATTTTGTCCGCCATCTTCCTCAGGACTTCCCCCTTCCTATGGGGCGACAGCGACTCCTGTCTCCTCCTCTTCTGGCTACCCTGATTGTCATCGTATACGAGGCACTCGTATCCAATGTTGGACTCTTCGTTCACCATTCACGACACAGTTTTCGTCTATATCGATGTTAAAAAAAAATATTCAATTTTTTTTTATAAGTCCTATACTAAAAGAAATGTGTTTTAACATAATATAGACATTCCAATATATAAATTGCCGGAAAAGTTAATATCTTTTCCATAATAAATGCATTTTTACAATCAGTTTGGTATAATTCTCACAATTTGTCGCTGCAAACATTTTTTCGTTTTTTCTTGATTTAGAATAAGATTATTTGCCTCACACCACTCGGTAACCTTACTTTTGGCTAAGACTATTTTTGGATCAGCATTTATTACAAGGTATCATCAGCAAATAATATAGTTTCTGTTTCACTAACTTCTGTTATGTCGTTTATCTAAATTAAAAAGAGTATCGGTTCCAAAATTAAACCCTGTGGGAAAACTATTTTTAATTTATTTATATTAGATTTCTGAAATTTATATACTACTATTTGATCCCTACCTACAAGCGATGAGCCCATTAGCAAAATACTTTCATTTGGAAAACCGTATAATTTTAAATTTCTTAATAGAATGTAATGCGAAATGCAATCAAAGGTCTTTATTAGATCTGCAAATGTGCCAATGAAGAAGCTTTTATTTTAAAAATTTTCTGAAATTATATTCGTAATTAAAACATGGGCATCGGTTGTCGAATGACCTGACCGAAAACCGAACTGGTTGTTAAAAAGAAGATTGCACACACCAGAATGTCTATTCAAAACATTAATAAACTTAAAACAATTTTGTATAAATAAGAACATTACTAAACTAGCATTTCCTAAATTAGGTTGTGGCCTGGACCAACTAAATTATAAGATTGTTAAAGCTATGATAGAATATATTTTTCAAAATTGCAAAGTACAAATAACTATTTACCTTGGCGCACCTAAATTAGACGATAGCTTACCTGGCACCTCATTTGATCCACCTAGTCTCGTTCAAGAAAGGAAATCAATTTTTGAAAGATATGCTGGAAATAATGTTTCTAATAAATGATTAATCACTTTTAGGCTACTCTTCATCACTCACGTGATAACTTTCGGGATTAAGAACATTACAGAAGAAGGCGACATACTACCCATAAATTTAGGACTGGCAAAATTAGAGAAAACCAAACACGTATTGGTACATTACTATGATCTAAGCACTATATTTGAAGAAGTTTATAAATTAAACAGGCAATATGAGTTTCTAAGAGATACAAGTATATATCAAAATTTAAAAATGAATTATGAGAATATTCTAAATTACTCCCAAAATTCGTGTACCATTGAATTTAAAATTAAAACTATAAAGTTGGGATCCAAAATAAAACGTACAAAAAGAAGTCTAATTGACGGCTTAGGTACAATAATTAAGATGATTAGTGGCAACATGGATGCGCTAGAAAGAAAGAATTAACGAAACTTTAAATATTTGGTTACTAACGAACCAAACATCCAAAACCAATTGAAATTTGTAACCTTTTGTGAACTGAGAACTCCAGACATAATTGGCCCCCAAGGATTATTTCATAACTTATAAAGAATGTAAATTAATTACAATGAAGAATTACCGTTTGAATTAAAAATAGAAAACATTTTCGATTTTTAATCTATAATATCTGTAAACTGCAAAATTAGAGAATCTGAAATTTACTACTGCCTATCCCTACCAATTAACTACGGACATTCATTTGACCTTTATACAATGTATCCCATACCCCTGAAATTCGAATGGAAATATTTAACTGTAATTTCAAACGGATAACTATTATTAAAATCAAGAATCGATTAAAAAATTTGGCCTCTAAAAAGGCCAGCGAAAAGGCCACCAAAGCCAAAGGCCAGGGTACCTCTATAAAAAAACCTCATCAAGGTCAAGGAGCTGGAAAAGCACTGCGAATAAGTGTCCTAGAGGATGTAGACCTCATGTCAAATGAAAAAATTAAGAAGGGCAGTGGTATCAGGCGTCACAAAAACAAAAGTGGAAAAACTGTTGAAGGAAGGCCAGAATTATATTAATCCAAAAACTTAATACTTTACAATGTATTTACAAACGAACTTATTTTATCGAGAGTGAATTGCGATATGCGCAATAAGGGCTTCAACCGTGCTCGGGCAAACTCGGCGAAAAAGCAACTAACACGGACAAGCCCCGAACACGACCGCCACAGATGGCCAACAACAAAAAATTCCCTTAATCCACCTTTACTGCGTCCGAGCGAGGAAAATAGACCCGGACACAATAGCAAAATAAAATTAAAAAGTCAAGAAATGTTCATTTCAGGAGGGTCCTTAAAATCTAATAAAAATATAAAATGCGAAATGAGAAGATATAAAATGAAAATATAAAATCAATAATAAAAATGGTGATGTGGCTATCACAGTATCTTCCCTATATTTTTCTCGAAAACTATGACGTTTACGTAAAAATGCTATTCTTAATAATTTGCTTAGTTTTTCATTCTTTACAATTAGTTGTTATATACATTTCATATAACTACTATAGTTAATTTGCAATAGGCAAAAAATATCAAAATTATTAATTTTAAATTTTTTTCTCACAAGTTAAGAACTTTACTAAAAACATGTTTTAATAACATCCACTTCCGGTTTATAATTGTTTATCAAAAGTTTTTCAGTTCCAGTTTTTAACGATAAAACCTTAAAGTTTCAGCTCTTTTGATTTTGAGATACAGAGTCCATAGACATTCTCGTTCACGAAAACAATACTTTGCCTATCATATATATTCTATATAGGGAAAGTAAAAAAAATATAAAGTATTTAAAGTTACAAGTGCCAAACAACTGAAAACAATTAAAATGATCAGAAATTAACAGAAGAAAAAACAATAAACGATCATTAAAAAAACTAAAGAAAACAATTAAAAATTAATAAATAAGGACATTTAAAATTGATAAAAGTGTTAAAGCACTAGTTAAAAACAAATGATAACTGATAATTAATAAATGAAACGATTGAAAATAAATTTGATTTAAAAAGCCACATGGTAAAATTGGGTTAAAACACTAATTAAAAATTATAATGATAATAATAATAATATTTATTTGTGATCATACAATAAAGTTTACACAAGTCATACAATTTTAGAAAGTTATATGCACATATAAGTAAGTAGGTGATATACATAAAAGTTTACATTTACATAACACATATATACTTAACAAATGCTAATATTTATTAATATAATTAAAATGAATATACTGATTACAAATTAATAGTTGTATTAATGCATATTATAAACGTTACTACTTAGATATTCATCCCATGAATAGACAGTATTAATAATTATAAAATTCTTTACTCTTCTTTTAAACACATTAAAAGGTTTATCGCGTATTCCAGGTGGCAATTTGTTAAAAAAATGTATACCGTAATAATTCACTCCAGTTTTCGATTTAGACAGGCGAAGGGACTCTGAAAAAATATTTCGTATATTCCGGGTATCATGTTCATGAGTATTTTTGTGATATTGATAGGTACCTGCATTATATTTTACATATTTTAGGCATTCAAATATGTATAAACATGGTAAAGTTAATATTTTTAAATTCACAAATGATTGTTTGCAATTATCTCTGTAGCCCAATCCAGCTATTATTCTAACTGCTCGTCTCTGGAGTATAAACATACGATGCCTTATTGTTGAGTGTCCCCAGACTAATACGCCATAAGATAAATGTGAATGACACAAAGAAAAATAGGCTGTTCTCAATGTATTAGTTGAAACTTCTTGTGACAAACTATTTAATAGATAAGTACTATTTTTTTTTTTTTTTAATCTCATAACCGTGATTAAGCCATAGTAGATATCGGTCTATGGAAAATCCCAGAAATTTAATAAACTGATTGTTACCCATGTTAACATCATTTTTTAAAGTAAACAACATATGTTGAGTCTTGGCTGCATTTAATTTAAGGCGATTACTGTTGAAACATTTATTCGCCGTTTGGAGAGAAAAGACATCATAAGTCTGCAACTGGCTGGATGGAAATTATAAGTATAGTTTTCTAATTAGATAGTTATGGGACACACAGTCAAACGCCTTGGATAGGTCGACAAATGTGGCCATTGAATAGCTATAATTTTCAAAATTATTGATGATGCTATTAATAAAATCAAGCGCTGCCGTAATTTTAGATCTGCTTTCCCTAAAACCATATTGACGCGTCCTAATAAAGTTGTTATTAAGAACATCATTTGTTTATAAAGAATTTTTTCAATTATTTAAGAAAAAATCGGAAGTAGTGAGCTTGGTCGGTGGTTGTTAACTTCATTTATATCACCATTTTTTAATATTGGAATAACTTTGGATAGCTTTAGTAAGTCTGGAAATATACTCTTTGTTATTACACCATTAATTAATTGAGTCAGTAGTGTAATAATCACATCAATTATCATTTTATCATTCCAGCCATTAGACCGTAAATGTCAGAGCTTTATTTCCAAAACACTTGACTATCTCTCTGACAGTCCCTTCGGAGACAGATGAGAACTTGAAATAAGAAACATTAGTTTCTAGATACTTATTGTTAACCAATATCACGGGATTGATATCACTTGGAGGAATACTAGTAATAATTTCATTAGCTATATTCGCGTAGTACCGATTAAATTCAGTAGATTTTATTATCACATTTTGTAGATTTTGCTTTATTATTACGCTTACTATTCACTAATGACCACAGAGCGCAATTTGAATTTGATGCTGTTTGAATAAAATTATCATTGGCAGCTTTTTTAGCATTTGATATAGCAATTCTATAGTTGTATCGTAACTGTTTTTTTTAGATCTAATAGGTTATTGCTTTTGTTCATTAAATACGCTTCTTCTCCAAGATTCCAGTTCAGGTGTGAACCATTTAATACTAAATTGATTGCATTTTTGTTTTAACTTCCTTTCAGGGAAGGATATGAAGAAGTTTTTCATTACAATGTTTAAAAAATTACTCCATTTGATGTTAGTGTCACCGTGTTGAAGTAGTTCCCAATTTTCGTTTGATAGGAGTTGATAAAAGCTAAATTTACCCACTTTGGTAATAGGACGCACGTTTTTTTCTAGAACACTCTTTTAAGCGCAGTTGGGTTCAGTGCTTAATTGCATTACACTTCAGAATTAACATTAATAAACATATTATCAATGCATGTGCTATATCTTCTTGGAAAATCTACGGAACTATACATCACTGTTAAAATTTATATTAAAATCACCGCCCAATAATACAGTATATAGATTAAAATTAATTACATTAGTTGATTTAAAACATTCTTAAAATTACCTAAAGGGCTTCTAAAAATAGTTACAATAACCAAGCATAGTTCATTTAAAACTGTAGTACATATTTCACAATCGTTCTCAACGGTTAAATTATGATGATCAAGTATACTATACGACACCCCTTTTTTAAAAATATCATTACACCACCATGGGTATAATTCTTCCGCGAAAAACAAGTTGCCATATTGTAACCGTCTACATTTAGTACATCAGTTTCTAAGGTGGTTAACCAGTGTTCGGTAATACATAAAGTATTATAATTGCTGCTCAACTGTAAGGATTCTAGTTCTGTGATTTTGAGGGAGCTGGAAAAAACGATTTATACGTATATTCTGAGGCCAAAAATCAGAGGATTTAATTTGTTCATTATAAGTGGCTGGAACCGAAATTTTTAAGGAAGTAGATTTCAACGGGCGTAATAACTTGTTTTCCTCCACTAAGAAGCTGATGTTAGGTTCCATAGTAGGTGAGTGCGGGATATTATTTGGGTCACTCTCGAGGTTATTTGACACATAACAGATCAGAACATCGTTATCTTCGGTGTTGTAGTTCTTGATTCTTTTCATACAGGAGTAATTAGAAATAACACTACACTTACTGCATTTGATACTACTTATGGCAACTGAGTCACATTTACAACGCTTAAAATTTACAGACAATTTTTCGGATATTTCCGCAAAAAGAAAATTAGATGGACTATAAAAGCTCGAATTGAGTTAGGTAGTACGTCCCCGTTCTTCTGCATTTTATCACTCGCCCACCCTAGCATCAAAACCCAATACTGGTAGAGATTGTTGCTGCTTTAAAACCTGTGTCTGGATGGCTGAACCACCGATTTCTGGGGCCAAAATACATTGTCGAGCATAAATTAGGGTCAATCCATTATTTGAAGTTATTTTAGAAATTTTTAGTTTTTTACGTGTTTTTCGGTTGTAACAGTCTACTAACTGATTGCTTGAATAAAATAATAATTTTTCTTGTTAAAAGTTTATGGAAAGTAATGAAAATGAAAAATTTTAATTTGATATGCTAAGTAATGAAAATGAACAAGTTTACTTTGATATGCTTTTTTGAAACAAAAGCAAGTTTAAGGACAACATAGTTTTTTTTCCTATGGTGACCTCTGTTAGTTGCAAATTATTTGTGTATTTTTGTCATTGTTAGTGTTTTTCAATGTGCATAAATCCTGTTGTTGCGACACGAAAATGTTGGTGTCGTGTGTGCAACGAGTATAGCAGCGGTACGAAGAGACTAGTCTGCTCACTTGAAGACCTGGTTCAGGGCGAGGCAAGACTACAACTGCTAGAGATGACCGCTTTCTCGTATCTAGTGCTTTGATAAACCGAACAGTCACGGCAGTTTCCCTTCGAAATCATTTGCAAAAAGTGAGAAATGTAAACATAAGTGAGTGGACAATTAGGAGGAGTCTTCATACTGTTAGATCATCTTCTCGAACTAGAGCTACTGGACCGCCACTTTCCTGTGAATACCGGATTGGAGTCGCATATTGTTTTCCGATGAATCGCAATTGTGTCTTATGGGCTCAGATAGGCATGCAAGAGTGTGGCGACGGCAATGCGAGAGATATGCTCAAGCATGCATTGCCGAGCGACTTCCATTTGGTGGAGGATCAGTTATAGCATGGGGAGGCATATCTTTTGACACTCACACGGAGTTAATCTTTATCGAGAATGGAACGTTGACTGTGCATAAGTATCTGACAGAGGTTCTAGAAGACCATATTTTACCGTTCATGATGATCTTGCATGATAACGCACGAACCCAAACTGCTCAGATAGTTACTGAGTATCTTGATGATTGTCAAATCACAAGATTTCTTTGGCCTGCTCGCAGTACAGATTTAAATCCGATTGAGCATATTTGGGATAAGATGGGAAAACGTTTACGGAGACATGTGCCAGTCCCCAGAATTTCTAGAGAGCTTCGCGACATACTGTTGCAGGAATGGGACCATCTTCCGCAAAATCTGATCCAAAATCCGATCCAGAGCATGCCTCGTCGATTGCAAGCTGTTATTACTGCCAAAGGAGGGAATACTCGCTACTAAAGTCCTTGAACTCTCTTTTGTTAAAAACCAACATAACAGAAGTAGTATTTTTTTAGTTTTTAGTGGCTGCACCAATAAAAAATTATTCGTTTTTAAGTGGTGGTACTACTATTTTTTATACTTCCTGTCAATCACTAATGGCCATAATATCTGAAATAATGTATTATATTAGTAATTAATAAAAAAATTCATTTAAAACGAACAAAGCGTTCAATTGTTTGTTTTTGGAACTTTGAAGACAAATTCCGGCTTAAGGGTAAACTTTTGGATATAGATATATTGGCTTAAATCATCATATTTTGGCCCCAGGAATCAGTGGTCCAGCCATATACCCACATTAACAGAACACTTCCCAAAAGTAACGGATAAATTGTATAAAATCGTAAATAAAAATATTTCATAAAAATGTTTTGACAGGTCGATTTTTGTTTTACATTACTATCCTGAGATAGACTTTTCAGCCCTCACCCCTTCACTCCTAAGGGGTGGTAACCTCAACTTTAAAAATTCATACAGCAAAGTACCTCCTGCGATACCTCAATTGATAGATTTTTTTTATTCTGAATACAACAAAAAATTAATAATCAAAATCGGTTGATAAATAACGGCGATATTTACAAAAATTTTGATGTGGCCATCATAGTACTTTCCCTATATTTTACTCGAAAACTATGAGGTTTACGCAAAAAGCGATTCTTAATAATTTGTTCACTTTTTAATTTTTTTACAGTTATTTGTTATATAAATTTCATATAACTCCAATAGTTTATTAGCAATTAGCCAAAAATGTCAAAATTTTCAATTTTTATTTTTTTCTCCAAAGTTAAGAATTTTACGAAAAATATATTTTAATCAAACTTATTCAGTTCTTCGTTCCCTTTAGATTTTGTTTAAAAGTTTTGTAAAACTTTTCGTATTAAAAAAAATATCGGTAAAAAACATAAAACAGCCTCGAGTAAACATCCACTTCTGGTTTATGAATGTTCACTAAAATCTTTTCAGTCCCAATCTTGAACGATAAAACCTTAAGTTTAAAGTTTCGTCTCCATCAGATCATTAGTTTTTGAGATACAGCGCTCACGGACAGACCGACAGACCCGCACACAGACACAAAAAAATATTCCAGAAATTAGTGTAATGGACTCAGGAGACATCAAAACGGATATTTCCGCAAAAAAGTGTTTAAAAATAAATCACAAAAACAATACCCATAGGGAAAGTAAAAAGAAATAAAGATGCATTTATATGTAAAATTGAAGGAATAACAAAATTTAATTAATTAAATGTTCAAAGTGCTGCCCCTTAACGAAGAGACAATGTCCTAATGTATCCACAAAAGCTTGTGGAACATTGTCTAACATTTCTGGAGCAATTAAGTAAATGTTTGCATTAATTCTTTACTTTAACGCCTCCATATTTAGAGGTCTAATTAAATAAACTTTCGTTTTTAAAAAGCCCCAAAGAATATAATCTAGTGGGGTTAAATCTGGCGATCTTGCTTGCCATTCAATATGTCCTCGTCTACCACTCCATCGATTAGCAAATGCTAGATTAAGGTATTCTCGAACTGATCTAACCTCAAATAAAAATAAAAACACATTGCTGGAATATATTACAATGCTCAAAGAAAATTTACTTAATCGTCAGTTACAGACAGTCGAAAAAGTAAAGAAAGTTGACAAAAAGAGCAACGGTCTGATATAAAAATTAAGCCCTAGGAAATATAGCGTATTTATCATATCATGTTGATAATATTTTTCTGAATATCCATTTACGGAAATTCGTATTAACTGATACTGGTGCTACTGGGAATATTATTCAATCTTACGTTTTATCAAAACTACAAAACGTTCAACACAACAAATATATAGAGATTGCGAACTATAACACAGATCTAGACCAGCATGAGTACCAAAAACAATGGAATCTTGAAAGTTAATGAAGACAAAGATGAACGAAAGAGGAAGTGACGGCAGAATTGGGATAACTTCAAACATTTTGGTTCCAGAGAGTAGTGCTATAAGTTTTAACGTTAAATTTGAGAAAATCTCGTATCAATAATTGCATTGTGATCTATGAGATAATTTAGACACATAGACTGAATCTATAATTATTTTGAAGCTTGTTTTTTACAGCGGTTAATGTCGCTGTAAAGTGTATCTTGCTCTGAAAAACCGAGAGAATACAGAAAATATACTCTTATAGTATTCTGACAATTCAATAACATGCAATTTAGTTTACAATATCGTGATTTTAGTAAAAACCTACGAGGATAACATGAAGAATTCAGAAGATGTGTCGTCTGATTTTTGCAAAAAAAAGTCAGTTAAAAAATGTAGCTTTTTATTTTAGATACGGTTTTTATTTCTTTATCAATGTCATCTATAGGTCACAAATCAGAATTACAAGCCGTCAGATGGTCGGAGAGGTTTGACTTTGATACTGAATACCAGAGTACGTAAGTATGTATTTTATTCATTCTAGACCCAGAAGGTTTACAACCGTCATTGAAAAAATATCCACCAAGGGCGCCTAACAGTACGATACAAATATTGTATCTAATTATTTTAAAATATGAATAAAGCTATATATAAATTAAAATAATATTAATAAAATAGTGATAGTGAAACATATAAAAATAGGTATATTAAAACTTTGGCATCACAAAATAATTTGGTACATATAGATAAAAATGATATTAGTAATACAATTTAAAACAATAAACTATATTAAATAATAATTCAAATAGTGTAGATATAAATAGTAAAAATCATTAAATAATTGAAAACAGTGTAAAATCAATAAAATAAATAAACTAATACATCACTACTAAAACAAATTTAAAGTAGAACTTAGTTATACATTAAAATCACAAAATTTATTAGAAAAACAATCATCTATGCTGAAAATAGCTTTATGTATTAAATAAGATTTCAGTAGGTATTTAAATTTTCTGAGGGGAAGAATTTTAACGGCCTATGGTAGAGCGTTAAACAATTTGGAAACGTAAAAGTTAAAACTATTCCTACATGTTAAGAGTCCTACGTCGTTTTTACGAATATACAGTAGACACTCCATAATATACAGGCTGGGTAAAGTTAGAATTTTCAATGTTTTAAAATGCTTTTGGCATTGATCTCAATATCATATACATGCGAATAGCTCGGCGTTGCAATCTAAATATCTAGCACGCCATACTGGAATGACCCCATGTCCAGAGTAAGTCCGAGAAACTTGTGAGAACCATTTTCTTGATTATCAAAATTTATAGAAAAGGTCAGGCTGACTGTTTTTTGTATGTTCAAGAAAAGTTCGTTAGAGGTGAACTAATTTAAGACATCGTTTTTTTACGCATGCCCTATGTTTTAATGCAGTTTGATAATTTACACACTGATTTATAGATGTTGTATCGTCTGCATACGTAACTATTTTGCCATTGTCAATGTGAGTTGGTAGATCATTTACATATATTAAAAATAGTAATGGTCCTAGGATAGACCTTTGGGGTACACAACACGATATGGTTTCAAAATCAGACAGACGATTTTTAAATATTACTTGTTGGGTTCTGTAGGAGAACGTCATGCGGAACACAGTCGAAGGCCTTGCTGAGGTTGAAGAAAGATGTCGCTATATAATGGCCGGCTTCAAAACCGCTTATAATTTTCTCAATAAAACCACGAACTGCCTTAGCACTTGAGCGTCTCCTGCGAAAGCCAAATTGGTTATCGCTTAATATAAGGTTGTCATTTAAAAAGAATAATATTTGATTAAATAACAATTTCTCATAAATTTTCGAGATTATTGGTAGAAGGGATATGGGACGAAAGTTATTCTTATCTGCAAATGAACCCTTTTTATGGAAAGGAAAGATGATTGCTACTTTAAGACATTCGGAAAATACGTTATTTCGAATATTTGTTTTAATAAATTTGGTTAGGGGTATTATAATTGTGTCTTTTATATAGTAAATAGACTTGCTTGTCATTCCATATATATATATATATATATATATATATATATATATATATATATCACGGGTATTTAATGATTTCAAGGACTTAGGTATATTAGACAAAATTAAATCAGATATTGTAGTAAAAAAATGTTGAATTCATTTGGTTCTATATCACAGTCTATATTGTCACAGTTCGTTTTATTATTTTTGATTAATGACCACATTGCTTTTGGTTCATTATTGTACCAGACTATATTGTTATCATATGAACACGATTTTTTTTTAATGGAAAACATTTTAAGAAAGATTGTTCTAGGATTTCCATAAATGATCAGAAAGCTAAACTCACGCATTGATATTTATTTATAATTGAACATTTCCTTACTTTTCCCTAGCACCTTTACATGAATACCGATATGGTCAGAAAGGCAGAAATCTATTGGAGAAATATTTATTCTTGTGTTGAATGTTACTAGTCGATGGAGTCCATACGATGTAAACAGACTAATTAATATAGCTAAAAGAGGGTCCTCAGTCAGAAAACGGATGTTAAAATCTCCCCCCAGAATAATCTGTTTGTAAAAATTAAGATTATTCAGCATTGATCCTAAAACATTCATAAAAATTTTAAAATCACCATTTGGGGATCTATAGATATTAATAATAATAATATCATGCAATGGAAGGTATGATGCAGATATTTTGCAATTTTTCTCAAGAGATTGTTTATATTCTCAATTTCTCTAAACTGTATACTATTTCTTATATGCTGCATCACACATCCATGCTGATATTCATATCTTGCGAAGTTGGATGTATATAGTGCATAATTATTAATTTAAAAAGTAGCTATTTCAAATGGTTTTAACTAGTCTTCACATATACACATAAAGTGCCTTAAATTCATTTACTTTATTGCGAATGCATTGTATATTTATAACAAATACGTATAAGTAGTCGCATTGCTGGGATTCGCTCTCTATGTTGGCTGTGGGTATCATCCCTTGAAATAGTCAATAATCGTTTGCGTATTCACAGTTTTCAGGCAATTTCTAATGTAAAGCCAAGCACATTGTGAAGGAGACATGTTTACGCCACTCTTCGAGCCGACTATTGTGTTTTGAATCGTCCTTTTTTTCATTTTTGGTTCTACCGTAATCTATTTATTTTTGATTTTATTTGCGGGTTCCGCGTTGGTTTTCGTTGCGGGTTTTGTTGTTGCCAGTTTGCTGAACGCTGTGTCCGTGGCGTTATTTCCCCCCATCGACGTCTTGGTGCTGATTTCTTCTGCGTCAATATGGGATCGCAGTTGGTATTAATACTGTTGCCAGTTTCTTTTAATTGGAGGGAAAGCTATAACCTCCTGGCGCAGTCTTTTAATTTCTTCTTCTAGCCAGGGTATGTTTTCCATCAGAATAGAGTTATTTAATTATAACTCACTTACCAAATTTTTCAAGTTTACGTAGGCTTCAATTTCAAAGTTTAAGTTATCTTCGGACTGATCTGTCGCCATGTTAGTGATAAGGTTAACACCACACCACATTTTCACTTTACGCATACAACTTGTATTGTAAAGTGTTCCACATGTTACGCACGGTGTTCCTGACTTTGCCACTAAACCACAAATACAATACTTTTTATTACTTGCTGCACTTGTTGCGTTCGCTTTCGCATTTGTAAAATCACGACCGTTTGCATCGGTCGCCATATTAGTAAATTCTAAAATGCAGATCAAAGTTAGAACATTGTAAGTACTAAAAGATCAGAAAAATGATCCTAACCGTAACTCTCTAGAGAGAATGAGAATTTTACAACAACATGGGCTGAAAATTCAAATTATTCACCAGAACTTAAGTCATACCAGGATTAATAGGATTCTTGTGTGTAAGACACTGGCTAAAATAACATATTATTAGTAAAGTCATTTGTAATTGACT
Organism: Ontholestes murinus; assembly: GCA_963969525.1. Classification (NCBI taxonomy): domain Eukaryota; kingdom Metazoa; phylum Arthropoda; class Insecta; order Coleoptera; family Staphylinidae; genus Ontholestes; species Ontholestes murinus. Next base: position 41,898,938 of record OZ018389.1, on the reverse strand, counting down.
CCTTTCCGCACTAATTATTAGAAAGGTTTATATAAAGTGAAAATAATCATAAATTATGCTTCTGCGATTGTTTTGAAATTCCTTTAACATTTTAGAATTTCCTAGTACCTTAGTTATTTTGCTATAAAACGACAAGACATATTATAAATGTATATATATATATATATATATATATATATATATATATATATATATTCGTCAAGCATATTATTATAAAATATACCTGATGTATAGCGATTACGTAACTTTTCTTAAGGTATAGGGTCCGCCAATAAGGGCGCGTGAACTTTAAAATTGAATAAAACAAGTTGTGTGTGAGGTAGAAACGAAATTTATTTTTCATTCGAAAGGGTATTCGACACCATTAAGTAACATAAATAAGATAACATCGTTCAAATGACCACCGCGGCTCCGTTTGGTAGCCCGGATCCGGGAGGTCCAATTTTCGATGACTCTGGAGCACATATCGGCCTCAATTTGAGCGATGGCGTTGCGTATGTTGACTTTGAGGTCATCGGTGTTTAGAGGCTTGTTGGCGTAGACCAACGACTTGAGATAGCCCCAGAGAAAAAATTTTAAAGGCGTTAAATCGCACGATCTCGGTGGCCAGTTGATATCGCCTCCGCGCGAGATGACCATGCAGAATGTCCATTGTGGCATGGGCTGTGTGGCACGTGGCGCCGTCCTGCTGGAACCACATGTCGTCCGTGTCCATATCATCCAGTTTAGGCCAAAAGAAGTTGGTTATCATCGACTGTAGCGCTCCCCATTGACGGTTATGGCCGCCCCAGCTTCGAATTTGCCCACCAATCGACGGATAGTCGACTCTACAGGCCGATCATCACGACCGTAAAATGGGCGAAGTGTGCGGAACGTTGCTCGAACTGATGACCAATTTTCGTAAAACAATTTAATAATTTGCACGTGCTGCTCGATACTCAAACTTGCCATGGTGATTTGGGGTTATATACTGAGCAAATGACAGCCACTTTGACAGCTCTGCCTCGAACAACATGGCCGCACCCTTAAGGCAAACTTCGCGCGTCCCTATTGGCGGACCCTTTACATTATTTAAAAAAAAAATTGACAAAACGAATTTTAAATTATTAACAATTTATACATAAGAAAAAAAAAGTTTAAATTTTATAGATAAAGTATTTACTATAGAAATAATTATAACCTCATTTTTATAATATATTTGTGGTTTGTCTTTTTATTTCTATTTTTTTAACAAAGCTAATATTGTTTCATACTTAATGAAGACGCGCTCCTTATACAAGTAAAATTTAACATTAGTGCCATAAAAGTTTGTGACTTTCCTGAAGGAGAGTCATTTGATAAAACATTTTTATATCTGTTTACTGAATGAAGCTTTATCCGTTATCTCACAATCCTAAGACTCTTGCCGCCCACGGAGCCTCTTTAAATTAGTAGAGCGATAAATATGCAGGCGCCGGCAAGAAGTTATCACATGCTGCGGTTTTATTGCTCAAATAGATTATAAACACTATTATGACTGCTTTTATTGCCGTCGTAAAGCTATGTTAATTGAGTATCATGAATTAATTGGTAATCTATAAATTCATGGCAATATAATATGTTACACAATTAATTTAGGCTATAATTAAATAATCCGCAAAGATAATGCTTGCTACCGTTACTTGGTGTTAATTAATACATCGAATTGAAAAATTAACCACAAATATTGTTTATTACAATTTGGGACGTTGGACGTCCATTTGTAACGATTATAAAAGATGTTAACTTAATAAAATATTGATGATTAATTTTACAATTATAAAATCTCGCAAAATATACGGAAGAAAGGTGGCATTAAAAGGTATGACGTAACGCACATAAGAGAACCTACCCGTAAGGTTGAAGGGATTTTCGATACTCACCACTCGGCCAAACTAACTCAGCGTCCTCAGGGAGAGGTACGACCCAAAGATCTTACGGCGCCACCTACTCGAAAACGAGCAGTGACAATAATCCGTGATCAAGTAGGAAATCAACTAACGACAACTATACGTAAGGTATCGACAAAAACTAAAATCCTTTCATATAAACTAAAATTTAATGATAACTTTCTCAATGGAAGTAACAATAACTAATAAACCCAACAATATAAATAAAATATTAACTATTAACTAGTGTGTGATTTTCGTTAACTTGCGTAAATATTAATACACAAAATAAAATTCAAACTCTTGTTACGCCAACTAAAGTAATGAAAATAAATAAAATTTAAAAAAAAACTTTCTTTCGTTAACTAAATGATGTTAAACTAAGGTATGCGTACTTTGTCTTAAACACGAACTCAAAGGAGATCTTATTGGCTTACGGATCACACACAGACACACTTTGACGGTATCAAAAATACAGAGTGACGTCATCATTTGAAAACTGCAGTGTTCAATTACATAAGTTTTATACATTAATATGTATGTAGTAATTAAAATAAATTTAAATAGAGATTTTGTTGTATATTTCTCAAAAAAAAAAAATAAACATAAACAACTAATTTCGGACGCACAAGTCAATAAACCGATTATTTGTAATAAATAGACTATATAATTCGACACCGAAAATATTAAGTAATACTGTAACTTTAGGCGTAACAAAGAAGTAAACATAAACTGAACAAATTAATAATAAAATGAATAGTTAGCGTAAATTCAACGTAAACAATTATTAACTCAACAATAGTGACTCTTATAATGAAAATCACGGCACGGCGAAAATCCAAAATTTACTCCACTAGACAATACTAAAATAATCTCTTAACTTCGCGACGGAACTTGAATGATTCATAAATACGATGATACTTAATCTCATTAGTTACGAACAAAATTATCACAAAAAAGAATACGAACATAAAAATAAGGTACATAAAAAATATGCGAAATTATGTCACAGCTAATTTAGACAATAAAGAAATACATTAAAAGGTACTCATCGCTTCGGGGTGTTTCCCGCCGATGTGTCCAGGGATGATAGTGAACTCCAGACACGTCAAAACTCCTGAGAGGGAAGGAAAATGATGCCGGCCTCTCGGCAAAATGGCGACGGAAGGATTATGGAATGTGGTTCCAGTAGTTAGCACCGATAAAGTATTAGCTCTTAGCGATTAGCTTTTTCACAGCTCACTTATTAGCTTATCGTTAGCGTATCGTTAGCTTATCGTTAGCTTATCGTTAGCATCGTAGCTCGTCGTTAGGTCTATTAAAAAAAGAAAGACTTAGAAAATATTCTAGTAAAGACGAATTTACTTTACTCACCCCTAGTTGGTAGCGGGAGCTATATTTCAGGTGATTGTCGTGCGAGTAATTTGCGTACGGCAGGTTCAGAAATTCACTCCAAAAATTCCAAAATTCACTAAACCCAATATAGAGAATTTCACTGTAGTAATTCTTCTTACAAATACGAAAATCTTCGAGGAAATTTTACTATTCAAACAAGAAGGAATTACAACAGCCTCTGGTGTACGCCTCGTGCGACAGACTTCTAACGAACAACGTTAAAAAAACTATTTTTTTGCGTTCGCAGACAAGCGCGAAAAGAATTATTCTCGCACGGAGTAATAATATATGCAACTTAATGCGCTTGTGAGTGAAGATAGCTAACAAATTTTCAATTAACAATGCAAATAATTTGTACTGTCATTTTCGACCCGTAACATGTTTAAAAGTCAAGTCGTGCTATGTTGTTTAGATTTATATCATCGTGTATTTGTGAATTTGAAAATATAATAATGTAATTTAGATATTTAATGTATAGATAGATAGATGTTGTATGGGTGGCCCCAGCGCCTATTCCACCGCGACCTTTCCAGGTCTATTGTGGATCCCTGTTTATCTCAGATGACCAGCTCTAGCTTTGCCTCTTTGATTAGTCCTATTAGCCCTGCCAGAGGGGCTTGGGTATAAGTCTCCGCGCTTGGGTTTGTAGTGCCTAGCTTTTAATACCTAATCTTGCTAGATCCTCGCAGTGGCATAGGATGTGGAACGAGTCCTCTTCTTCCTCTAGGCAGAATCTGCATGATGCTTCTTCCACCAGGCCTATTTTGGTCATATGTTTGTTGAGCTTGCAGTGTCCTGTTATCAGGCCTACTATTGTTTTGACCATTTTCCTGTCTTGGTTCAGGAGTTTGGTCGTGAATTTTGGCGATTGTTTCTTAAGGAACTGTTTCGCCTGTCTCTGTCCTGGTGAGTTCGTCCACCAGGTATGGGCCTGTGTCTCCACCCATTTTTTATGGATCGTTTGACTGCGGTTTTGGAGATTCCGCAGTAGGGTTCCGGGCCAATAACTGCCTTTGACGAGCCTTGTTTGGCCAATTCGTCTGCTATGTCATTCCCCGGATGTCCTCCGTGTCCTGGGACCCCTGTGATTGTTACTTTTTTGTGAGAGCCAAGTTGGTTAAGAGCGCGTATACAGTCCCACACTAGCTTAGATTCGACCTGTGTGGAGCTTAGTGCTCTTAGTAGCGCCTGGCTCTCGAAGAATATAGCAATTGATCTACTTTTGGTGTCTTGTCTTGCTATTTCTCTTGTGCAGTGGTGAAGAGCTATCGCCTCTGCTTGGAACACCGTGGTGTCCTTGGTGAGACTGACAGAAATCTTTGTCTCGGGTTTTGTGCCGTATATACCTGCTCCTACCCCTTTTTCGGTCTTTGAGCCGTCCGTAAACCAGCATGATTCTGCTTTGGTAGGTTGGCCTTCGACCCAGTCCTCTCTTTGTGGGATTAGAACCTTGTATTTCTTTTCGAAATTGTATTTTTTCACCATGGCATCGCTAGGCATTGCTGTAATCGCGTTAGCCTTCAGCTCGTCTTCTAGCCATTGGTGCGTTTTTCCGTGGATTATGGGCGCCTGTCCTTGCATCAGTCTGTATGATACGGACCTGGCTTCTCCTTGAATGAAAATGTGTAGTGGTGGTATGTTCAAGATGGCTTCTAGGGCTGCTGTTGGGGTGGTGCTTAAGACTCCTGTTGTACTGAGACATGCTAGTCTTTGTGTACTGCTCAGGAGTCCTATCGCCCCCTTTTGCTTTGTCCTAGTCCACCACACCACTGCTCCATAGGCTATCATGGGTCTTATCACCCTGGTGTAGAGCCCTAGAGTCAATTTAATGTATAGTGAACTATAAAATAAATATTTCTCCTAGCAATACTGAATTGCTGTTTTACATTTTTTGAACAAAAACTAACATTTAATAGTTATAACTATTCCTGGTACTAAAAAACTATCAGACATTGGATTAGATAAGAAATAATCATGACATATCACATTAAGTACAAAGTATAATTTTTTGCTGTATTCTAGGCGCGCCACAAAAATTACTACTCAATGGCAATCTACAGATAGGTGTTTTACTGTATCACAGCTCGTCGGTGAAGCTAGGTTATTATTACATGGGTCCTTCCAAGTGTAAGGCCTGCAGTAGAATTAATGATTTAAATAATATTGGATCATCACCAATTTATTTATTTTCGAGACGAATTAAAAAAAATAACGATATCAGCGCAGGAAAATGGCCTGCTCTCGGCATTTTGAAAATTAAATTTAAAATTTTAAATGGTAATTAGGTAAAAAATATCGTTTATTAAGAAATCAATATTCGCCTTAAATTGAATAATTGCTTAATTCCCAAAACTATGATAATCAAGAGTGTGTACAGGGTGTCCCTTTAATGTGGGGGAAATGGCTCGAGCATAGATTTCTGGGATCAAATTATGATGATTTAACACAACTTATCTATATCCAAAAAAACTAATTTTTATTTTTTATTGGTCATTTAATAAATACTAAAAAACTACTTGAAAGGCAGTTTAATTTCAAAACTTTTTTGTCTCTTAATAATATTTAATATCTTGTATGGTTTTTGCACAAAAAATTGAAAATGCTCATTATGCACTCATTAATAAGTAAATTAACTTACTCAATTGAGCAAAAATTAAATAGTATCAATTAATAAAATAAATCAAAACAACGTCCAACATTTTTCAAACAATTTCCTTCGCAGAATCCTAATACAAGCAAGATATTTGTTTGTCCCAAATGTGAACATTTATGAACTATAATAAAGTTAAAAATTAAATATTAAAAGACACTAAATAATTATTATTGTACGCAATTAATATTTTTTAAATAAAGAATAACTTCTTGTTAACCAATAATAGCCATAATAACTGAAGTGATGTATTATATTATATTAGTTATTAATAAAAAAATTTATTCAAAACAAATAGAGCGTTTAATTGTTTTATACAAAAGAAATAAAAATTTTTGAAGACCAATTTCAGCTTAACCGTAAATTTTTTGATATAGATAAGTTCTATTAAATCTTCATATTTTGACCCCAGGAATCTATGTTCCAACCGTTTCCCCACATTAGCGGGACACCCTGTAAAGACCACTTTATCAAACACAGGGTGTCCCGTTAATGTGGGGAAATGGCTAGAACATAGATTCCTGGGGTCAACATATGACGATTTAACGCAACTTATCTATATCCAAAAATTTACGGTTAAGCCGGAATTTTTCTTCAAAGTTAAAAAAAAAATTTTTTTTTATTTATAACAATTAAACGATTTATTCGATTTGAATGAAATTTATTATTAATAACTACCATAATATAATATATCATTCCAGTTATTATGGACATTATTGGTGGACAGGAAGTATAAAAAACAGGATTACCACCACTTAAAATCTGAAATATTTTTTTTATTGATGCATCCAATAAAAACTAAAAAAATACTACTTAAAAGGGCATTTCATTTAAAACCTTTTTTTGTCTCTTAATAGTATTTGATATCTTGTACGGTTTTTGCACAAAAAAATAAAATATTAATATAGTATACTCATTATGTACTCATTAATAAGAAAATCAATCTACAAAATTTAATAAAAATTAAATAATATTAATTAATAAAATAAATCGAAACAACATCTAACACTTTTCAAACAATTTCCTTGGAAAAATACTAATATTTACAAGCAAGATATCTGTTTGCTCCAAATATGAATATTTATGAACTGTAATAAAGTTAAAAATTAATCATTAAAAGTTAGTGTCTTTTAATTATTATTATACATAATTTACATATTTTAAACAAAGGCGGCCACGAAAAACATTTATTTTCGAATCGATGGAAAACCAGAATTTGTTTTTATTAGATAAAAAGATTTTTTTATTTTTTTTTGTGAGAGAACCGTAAAAGATATCAAATATTATTAACAGCCAAAAAAATTTTAAATTAAATGGTCTTTTAAATAGTATTTTTTTGGTTTCATTTGATGCACCAATAAAAAAATATTTTAGTTTTTAAGTGGTGGTACTTTTGTTTTTTGTAGTTCTTGTTATTTCATTCAAATTGAATGAAGCGCTCAGTTATAAACAAAAGAAATAAAAAAAATTGGAACTTTGAAGATAAATTTCGGCTTAACCGTAAATTTTTGGATATAGATACGTTGCGTTAAATTGTCATATTTTGACCCCATGAATCTATGGTCCAGCCATTTCCCCACATTAACGGGACACCCTGTTATATGTGATATGTTACAATTGGCTTTCGGGTTGTCCTTCGCGTGGTTTGTGAAAAGTTCTCACGACGTTTCCATGAGTTCTCTGTCATCATTTTCAAGTGGCTTCTGTCGACGTCCCCCTTTCGGCGTTACGTCTTGTTTGGCTGCGCATGACTGGTCTGCCTGTGGTTGTTTGTTTGCAGCCAGAATAGAAGAATACAACAATTTTGTTTATAGCGGTTTCCGTTGAACATAAAGTTGCTGTTTAAAGGTTGGTGTTTAAAGGAAATTGAAGGAGCACCGATGGTCTCCCCACTCTCACCTGTGAGCGCCAATCTGTTTAGTGAGGATTTCAAGAACATAGCACTAGACTCAGCCCCTCATACTTCATCGATGTGACTACGTTATGTTGATGACACCTTTGTCATTGCCCCATGGTAAAGACAAGCACAATAATTTTCTCGAGCACTTAAACAATATCCATCCCAAAATTAAATTCACAATGGAATTAAAACAAAACAAATTGACTACCCTATATATATATATATATATATATATATATATATATATATATATATATATATATATATATATATTATACTCCGCGTGGTTTGTAAATTATATTCAAGACCTGGCGTCCACAATAGACTTTTCTTTGTTTTTATATAATTAATTTTATTATTTAGAAATATGTTTTATTAATTAATGCTTAGGATGATATCATCTATATCATCTGCCAGACGTCAATATGCTTTGATCGTAGTTTTAGTTCATATAAAATTGAGTAGACGTATGCATTTATATACATTATTATATTATTACTGTAACGCTTCACGTATCATTTATTCTCCGTATAATTAAGTCTTAAAGTAATGTAATTAGTTGTAAATGTTTGGAATAAAACCTTTTTAAGAACACAATCGAGAGTTCACGAAATTTAACTTATATATATATATATACCCAACAAAAAGTTTTCAACAAAATTTAAATAAAGGAATTAACACCACACAAAAATTATTTTCACAAAAAGAAAAATACATGCTACAAACGATGAAACCACAAGAACCAAAACTATACGAAACAATTATATTACATAAAAACAACAAAATTAGACCAGTAGTTACTTATGTAAATGCTAAGATACTAAGTTTAATTCAAAATTTTCAGTCAAAACACTTCAGATTTAGTTAATAAAACCAAAGACATCTTACTACTGAATAATGCAAGATTAGTGTCATTCGATTCACAAAACTTATTTATTAATATACCACCCAACGAAATAATCACAAGTATTAAAAATAAACTGCTAGAAAATAAAACAAATCCTATAATAACCTCCAAAATTTTAAATCTTTTAAATATTTGCTTGAAACAAAATTATCTCCAATTCAATAATAAGTATTATCTCCAGAAAGACGGCTTAGCTATGGGAAACCCGTTAATGGCGGAAATATTCATGAATAACCTAGAAGAAAGATTAACGAAATTACCCACTTTCAATAATTGTATCTACAGGTACAGGTACGTTGGTGACGTAATCGTGGCATACAAAGGTACAGACCGACAATTAAACGAGTTTCATATCATAATAAATATACAACACAATAAAATAAATTTCACTATTGAACCAGAATTAACTTCCTAGATTTAACAATTACCCGAATAAATAATAAACACGATTATGCAAATTATCATAAACCAACTCATACGGATATGACAATACACTAAAATAACATAATTTTTAAAATTGCAATAGGAAATGGATATAACAAATCCATAATAGAAAATATACTACACAAAAAACAAAATAGGAAAATAATTAATGCAATTTTCTTCATCATTAAGAAACACCTAGCTAATAATAATAATTATACCTCAATTATATATATAGAAAAAGAAAGTAATACAATCGGAAAAATGTTAAATAAACTAAAACAGCCTTTAAAACAAACAATGCCATAGGAAAAATGATTAAATATAACAAAGACAAAATAAACATAACTCAATATAGTGGGGTATATTTGTTAACTTGCAATGACTACGTACACCTAGAATAAATAGTTTTAAATGTAAATTTTTTGTTCCATTTCTTCGCCTGAAGAAGACACAGTGTGTCGAAACAATTGTTGCGAACAGCAAAATAAATATTTTAAAGTGTTATCGTATTTCATTTACGAAAATTTAACAAAGTAATTAGAATATGAACTTTTAACTACGAACAGCCTCAACTATTCAGTTAATAATGGTGTACTATGAAAAGGTGATTCTTTGTTCTCCTATGTTTTTTTTTTGTTAAAATGACCTCGGGAGAAAATAATTTCACATTTATAAAAAATATATTTGTCGACGTACCACTTTGTATATTACAGGGTGAATTTTTTAGATGTTCTCTATTGGGATCTCGGAAACTGTAGGAGATAGAAAATCGGTTAAATGGGGAAAGATGTGTAGTTTTAAGAGACGAATCAAATTGCACTTTCGAGGATTTAAAAAAGTCAAGGTTAATTAGATATTTTTACGAAAGTAAAAAATGTTAATTTCTTCAAATAAATATATCTCGGTTATTAGTACATATAAAAAAGGACCGTAAAAAACAAAATTGTAGATAATTTTATGCAAATTAATAAAATATATTCAGAAAACTTTTATCGCCACTATTTTCCGAGATATGATACAAATTTACAGGTTTTTAAATAGAAACCATAGTTGGCTATGGCATCATTCGATAGATTTTTCTCTTTAATCCGATATTATCAGTTATTGCTTAGCTTAGTATAAAATGATTTGTGTGGCGTCTAAATGTCCACATTTCGATATGGGACTTCACTAACCTCGTTTCTTTAAGTGTGAATTATTGTAAATATAATTATAATCTGTATTTCATACCTTGTGGCGCCACGTAGAAGGGAACATAATTACCGAAATATCGGTAATAGAATAAAGACTGAATAATCCCGAGCGAGGGCTACCACCTTCACGTGGTGCAAAGGATAAGTACCCTCAATGATCGTAAGTGAGAAGGGAAACGAAGAGTAACCCAAACCCCAAACTAAGGTGAAAAGCAAAGTGCTGAGAGATAAATGGCTGCAGGGGTATGTGCGGTCTCGAACTTTCCCAGGGGGGACACCAGGCGAAACCCCCCTGTATCTACCCTTACCTGGTCATGCGGGGCTCTGATCAGGCGGACCGAATATTTCCCTAGTTTCTCGTGGGAACAAAATGGAAAACACAAGAAGTAAAATAACAAAAAATACAGGCCGGGAGAATCCCAATGCTACTGGGCCAGGCACCTCCCATAAGGCCGGCGAAGAGGCCACCCAAGCCAAAGGGCAGGGTACCTCTACACAAGAACCTCGTCAAGGCCAAGGGGCCGGAAAGGCACTACGTATAAGTGCCCTAGAGGAGGTAGATCTCACGTGAGACGATGAAATTCGGAAGGCGTCACCAAAGCAAAAGTGGCGAAACTGGTGAAGGAAGGCCAAGATTACAACGAGTCCAAAAGAGCCGTAATCAAGGTTAATTTTACCGCCAGACAGGGACGCAAAGGCCAGAAAAAAACCCAAGGACAAACAAGGCCCAGGGCACAAACAAAGAAGGCAACCCAAGGGCAATGTCCGGGGGTGGTCATAAATCCGAAAAAGGACCCACAAAGAGGATCAGATCGGATAGCAGCACGCCTAGGAAGACAAAAAAGCCCAAAAGGGACGGGCCAACCTTTACGGAGGCCGTAACGTCGGTCAAGGTTGCCATAGCGTGCCAGGGGTTCCCAGAAACCCAGCTCGACAAAGACAAGCTGAAGGCAGTCCAAGAAGCTATCATGACGGCAACGAGCACATACCGGAGCAAGGGCCACAAGTCCACTTCGCGAAGTGCACACAAAGACCGTGGTATCTAACAAAAACCTGCGCCGAAGAAGCCAGCGCACAATGGCTAAGGGAGACAGTCCCAATCCTGACACTCACCTCTCAGGGTTTTGAAGGAGGAGGACGTGATTCCCAAGCCATGGGTGTGCATGGCATACGTCCCGGATGAGGAAAAGGATAGACTGGAGGCCGACAAGATCCTGAAATGAAACACACACACCTGTGGACAGCATGGACTCTCTAAGATTGGCGAGAGCCGGGCACGTGGTTAACACATGTTCCACTGTCTCGTCCTCTTCTTCACATGCTCTACATATGGGGATTTCCACCAGTCCCATAGTAAACAAGTGTTTCCTTAGATGACAGTGACCCGTAAGGATACCTGTGATAAGACGCAGATTCCCCCGGGAAAGTCGCAAATAATATTCAGCTGTTTTCAGATTGGGTGACCGTATTGATTCCTTGGCTTGTCTGCAGCCTGGTTGTCCCAACGTTGTTTTAGCATCTTGAGAGCATTCTGTTTGAGGATGTCAGTGAGGCATGTCCGTGGTATCACTGAGAACCGATCCAGTTCGCGCCAACTCGTCTGCCTTGCTGTTGCCTTCTTCATTATTGTGTCCCTTGACCCAGCGCAGCTCAATACTGTTTGATTGTGCTGCTTGTTTAAGGGTGTTGTGACATTCTTTTACTAGTCTTGAGGTAATCTTGTGACCACTCACTGCTAGTATTGCTGCCCTACTGTCTGTAAGGATTTGGATGTTCCTATCACGAGTGTCACGGTGTAGGATTTCTTTCGCCCCTTGGATGATGCCAACGATCTCTGCTTGCAGAGTAGTTGTATGCTTCTCTAGGGGTATAGCTAATGAAAGGTCCATTTTTTGCGAGTAAATTCCCGCCCCGGATCCTCTTTTGGTTCTAGAACCATCGGTGTAAATTCGGAGGGTTTTCCCACCCTCTACACTCCCTGTTCCTCTTTTTATCCATACATTATAGGGTCTATTGAAGACGTAGCAGGGTGGCAAATTGTGTCTTCCTTCCAAGGAAGGGTGTCTTCTTGACAGCCTCCTCTAAAAGGTGACAGTGTCTGCTTGCCCTGCCTCCGTTGTTCCAGAGTCCAACTGAGTTTAGGCGCAGTGCTGCCGCCGTGGCCATCTCCTCTACGTATAAGTCGAGAGGTGGAAGGCAGAGCATTGCTTCCATTGCTGCAGTAGGTGTTGTTCGCATTGCTCCGGTCGTGCTGAGGCATGCTATCTTTTGCAACTGAGTAAGCTGCTTTGCTGAGGTTTTCTGTCTGGCTCTGGGCCACCAAACCAGTGCTCCATAGATTAGCATTGGTCTTACTACAGCCAAAGTGCTATCTTGGGAGATAGCCCCCATGTCTGCCCCACAGCCCACCGACATTGCCAGAGGGAGACGCATGCTTTTTTACATTCCATTTTGAGATGTGGTTCTCACGTCAGCTTGCCGTTGAGGATCACTCCCAGGTATTTGACTTCCGATGACAATGTCAACTGGGTGTTGACGAGCTTAGGAAGCTTTAGCTTACCTACTTTCCTTTTCTTTGTGAAGAGGACCATTTCAGTCTTTGACGGGTTTATGGTCAGAGACTGGTCTTTTTACCAGTGTTCAATTATTTTGAGGGCTTCCTGCATCAAATTGCATAGCACCGTCTCAAATCTGCCTGTTAGCAGGATGGTTAAGTTATCTGCATATCCTATGGTGTGGAAGCCATTTTCGTTAAGTCGCCGCAGTAGGCTGTCAACAACTATGTTCCACAAGGGTGGTGAGAGTACTCCACCCTGTGGGCAGCCTTTAGCAACGATCTTTCTGACAGTGGTGTTTCCTACATTTACTGTGACTGCCCTAATCTCCAGCATGCTATTGATCCATCCACTAACTGTGGGGTTCACACCATGCGTGGAGAGAGCAGTTTCAATTTTTCTGAAGGTCGTTTTAACGAAAGCATCTTCTATGTTAATGAACACGCCCAAGGTGGACATTTTGTTGTCCAGAGATCTTTCGATTCGGTCTACAACAGTGTGCAGAGCCGACTACGTTGATCCCCCATGTTGGTTAGCGTGGATCAGATTCGTAATCAAAGCCGTCTCGCGAATTATTCTTTCGCACAATTTCTCGAACGTTTTCAGGAGAAATGACGTTAGACTAATTGGGCGGTATTCTCTCCATGTGTTAATGTATTATTTAAATACAAGCGGGGTGTGCGCTGCGCCGGATGCGCAACTTTACATCCCCTGGCGGAGGTGGCGGAATCAACGGGCGAAAGGGAGGACGACGCCATTACATTATTATCACCACCGCTCAAGCATGACCATTATAGACAGTGTTATTTGTACATTTATAAAGTAGTGTATATACTAAATATACGGCTGAAACAAAGCCTACGAGTTTGATTAACCCGTAAACAACGAACGTCACATAGTCCACAAAGAGAGCAAGATTTCCCGGCAGACATCTAGAGCGATTTACGGAAATCTCAAAAAACGAAAAATCGCGGCGGACGGTCAACAGCACCTCCACGGAGTCCGAAGTGAAATTGGAACCCCACGGCGACGTATGGAGCAACAGCAGCAATCAAAGTTTATCTGATGCCCAAAAATTGCACTATCTGCGGTCCAGTCTGAAAGGTGAAGCTTTGCACGTAATTCAATCAATTCAAACGTCCAATGAGAATTATGCAGTTGCGTGGGATTTACTTAAATCTCGTTTTGAAAATAAAAAAAAATATATAGTGTTTAATCACATGAAAGCCATTTTCAATTTACCCAAGTTGGTAAAAGAATGCCACATAAAATTGCGCAAATTATTTGACAACTTGCAAAAACATGTCCGCGCGCTAGGGGCAATGGGGCAAAAAATTGAACATTGGGACATATTTTTGATTTATTTAATAACTACAAAATTAGATCCAACAACCCTGCACGATTGGGAATTAAATAAACATAAGAATGAATTACCCACAACAGACGAGCTGTTTGGATTTCTCAAATCTCGGTGTCAAATACTCGAATCAGTCAATTATGATTCAAAAACTAATTTTAAACAAAAAACATTAATAGCCGTAAATACTGATGTGACGTGTGCATTCTGTAAGGAAGGGCATCATATAAATTTCAGAAAAAAAAATTATAAACTTGTCAGTAAGCAAAAGAATATCGGTGATTAAAAATACTAATGCATGTTTCAATTGTTTAAAATTCGGCCATTCGAGTAATGAATGCAAATCAAAGGCCGGAAGTGCAATAAACGGCACAACACTTTATTGCATCTGGAGGGTGCGAACAATCACAATGCAAATAATGGTTCGTATGAACCGGTCGAGGAAGCAATTCCGGGTACCTCAGGTAGCCCTACGTTAGTCACTTCGGTGTCATGCAATGTTGCAATAAACAAAACAATTTTGCTGGGAGCAGCGGAAATAAATGTATTTGATATACTTGGTAATCCGCACAGATGCCGCGCATTATTAGACAGTGCATCACAGTCCAATTTTATTACTGAGCAATTGTTTGAACGGCTAAAATTACCCTCAACAGCGGTAAACATCAATGTCACAGGAATATCAAAGAATAATTCAACCATCAATAAACGCACAAATGTCAGTATCCACTCAATTAATTCAAATTTTAATTCAAAATTGTCTTGCTTCGTCATTTCAAAAATAACCGATGAACTTCCACTGGTTACATTTAATTCCAACCTTCTTGATATACCGCATGATTTAAAGTAAGCGGATCCAAATTACAACGAATCAGGCGAAATTGATATGTTGATTGGTGCAAGTTTATACTTTGATTTGTTTTTACAAGGGCAAATTAAACAGTGCTTGGCGAATCCAAGGAGACCGCTGAATCTCGATTTATCGCTTTAGAAGAACGTTTAAATAAAAATCCCAAGCTAAAAGAGCAATATCAATATTTCATGTCGGAATACATTAATTTAGGTCATATGTCGAAATTGCTAGTACCGCCGAAAGGTCCGTCAAATTACTTGCCACATCACGCAGTGATTAATGAGGAAAAATATACCACCAAACTACGGGTTGTGTTCGATGGCTCGTGAAAAACATCGTCGGGAAAATCGATAACGATATTTTATTTGTTGGCCCAACCATACAGGACGATTATTATCAATTATTTTGCGATTTAGATGCCATGCATATGTGTTGAGCGCAGATATAACGAAAATGTACCGACAAGTTTTAGTTCGCCCGGAGGATCACGGATTACAACGAATATTATGGCGCGACAATCAAAATGAACCTCTCAATATATATGAGCTTAATACAGTGACCTACGGTACTGCACCTTCTGCATTTTTATCCATACGCTGCCTAAATAAAATTGCTCTTTTATGCCAAAATTCTAATCCAGTAGCAAGTTCGATTATCTTGCGTGACTTTTATGTAGATGACTTGCTCACTGGATCGAATAGTAAACACGAGCTGTTACAAATACAGCACGACATGGATCATTTACTAAAAAATCACGGATTCAAGTTACGCAAATGGATGTTTAGACACCGACATTTTAGAATAAATAAAATCAAATTGCAGTGAGCAATCAGTTTTCATATAGATAATGCCCATTCATATAAAACACTAGGTTTGCTCTGGGATCCGAAAAATGATATACTTAGTTATGGAGTCAGTTTGCGCCACCCACGTGAAGTTACAAAAAGAATCATACTATCCGTAATTTCAAAAATTTTCGATCCATTAGGATTAATCGGACCGGTCACAATTACAGCAAAGATTTTAATGCAGCGGTTATGGCTATTAAAAATAACATGGGATGAATCGGTACCACTAGACATTTTTACAAAATGGATAAACATGCAAAATTCGCTGCAAAATCTAAACAACTTAAAAATTCTTAGACACGTTTTTAGCAACAATTCAATTTCGGTAGAACTGCATGGATTCTGCGATGCATCGGAGCAGGCTTACAGTGCTTGTATTTATTTGCGAACAGAAGATGAACATGCAAATGTAACGGTCAGGCTTCTCTGTGCTAAATCACGTGTCTCGCCTTTGAAAACAATTCCAATTCCTCGATTGGAGTTATGTGGGGCTCTGGCTCTCAATTAGGGTTAAAACTGACCTAAAAGGGGTTACGATTATCAGTAGAGAATTTTATTGGACAGATAGCACAATTGTTCTAGCCTGGCTCCGCGATTCGCCAAATAAATGGAAAACATTTGTTGCCAATAGAGTAACGGATATTCAAAATTCAACGGACATTAATAATTGGAACAAGGTAGATACAAACGAGAATCCCGCTGACATAATTTCACGCAGCGAGGATCCAAAATCACTAATGGTTACAAAAATCAAAAAAATAATTGGCCAGTTCAATGCCACATAACACAAAACAATATTAAAGTGCCAGAGGCCAAAACAACGATTGCATTATTAAATACTGAACAACCCATCAAATGGATTCTAAATATGTCTGAATTTCATAAATTAAAAAATGTTACTGCCTGGTCTTTAAGATTTATTAGTAATATAAGGGCCTCCATGCAACGCAAACGAAAGGAGAGCCGGCATTTAACTGCCACAGAATTAGAAAATGCATCAAACTGTTTGATAAAAATTGCGCAAACATAAATATTTCACCAAGAAATTAACGATTCAAAAAATGGCCGTCAGATTAAAGGTAGCAGCAACCTCCTAGCCGTAAGTCCGTTTCTCGACGAATTCGGCATTTTACGTGTAGGGGGTAGATTAAAAAACGCAAATGTTAATTACGACAAAATGCACAAAATTTTGTTACCTAAGCACCATATTACATATTTAATTGTAAGAGCGGAGCACATCCGACTATTGCATGCGGGGGCGGAAACAATATTGACATCATTGTGTCAATGGTATTGGCCGGTTTCTGGAAAAAAAATAATTAAAAAAATCACACGTAGTTGCATAAAATGTTTTCGTGCAAAATCCATTTTTGCATTACGGCGTTGATTATGCTGGTCCTTTTCAGACAAGGGACAGCAGATTGAAAAGATTAAAAATTGTCAAATCTTATATTGGTTTATTTGTCTGCTTTGCTACGAAAGAAGTACACATTGAAGTGATCAGCGATTTATCAACAAACGGTTTTTTGCCCCCTTGAGACGCTTCACGTCCAGGCGCGAAATACCACTCGTTATTTATTCTGACAACGGCACAAATTTCGTTGGCGCAAATCGTGAGCGTGCCGAATTGTATCGATTGGTTAAGGAATCCACAGTAATTATAAATGAAATTGGCAAATGCAGAATAAACTGGCAATTTATTTTACCTTAATCGCCTCATATGGGAGGATTATGGGAGGCAGGTATAAAATCGGCAAAAACGCATTTAAAATGAGTACTTGGTAACGAAATATTACATATGAGGAATTATGCACTGTCACCACATAAATTGAATCCTGTATGAACTCTCGACCTCTTATCCTATTGTCTAACGACCCTAATGGCCTTGAACCCCTCACACCGGCCCACTTTTTGATTGGCGAGCAAATTACCAACTTGCCAGATCCCAACCTTGCTGATGTAAAAAGAAACAGACTGTCGCTTTTTCAACATTTGCAGAAACTGCGGCAAGACTTTTGGAAACGCTGGTCAACAGAATATATTACTTCGGTGCAGCCTAGGAGCAAATGGAACCGACATCCTGCACGAGAGCAACTTGCGGCCGTCTAAGTGGCCTCTGGGCCGCATTGAATCCCTACATCCTGGTGTCGATGGTCATGTGCGTGTTATATCTAAACGGACACAAAATGGGATTGTCAAGCGAGCCGTTACGAAGGTGTGCCTACTACCAGTGGATCCAATCGTCCTATAAAGACAATTTGTATATATTTACGTGTGAAATATTTGTTACACTTAATTATTCTTTAGTTTGTGTTGTTATACTTCCAATTCTTTGAAACCAGGACGTTTCAAGCAGGCCGGTATGTTAATGCATTATTTGAATACAAGTGGGGTGTGCGTTGCGCCGGATGCGCAACTTTACATCCCCTGGCGGAGGTGGCGGAATCAACGGGCGAGAGGGAGGTCGACGCCATTACATTATTATCAACACCACCACTCAAGCATGAGCATTATAGACAGTGTTATTTGTACATTTATAAAGTTGTGTATATACTAAATATACGGCTGAAACAAAGCCCACGAGTTTGATTAACCCGTAAAAAACGAATGTAACACCATGCTAGAGGGATGTATCTGAACGCAATACATGCCCTGAAGATTTTGGCTAGGTGGGCTGATAATATGTCCAGCCCCCATTGGAGGAGGGCCGGGAATATACCGTCCAAGCCTGGCGCTTTAAATGGTGAGAAGCTCTTGTTTGCCCAGGTTATACGTGTCTCTTCCGTGAGGTGATCTGCCACCTCCCAATCCTCCTTGGAGGGGTTTGAGAGTATGGGTTCTGACCAACCTTCATTGGAGGTATTCGTACATCCTGGAAAATGGGTGTTAATGAGAATCTCAGCTGCTTTCGAGAGGTTAGAAGAGTACCTTCCACCTTCTCGTTTTAGGCAACCTGGTTGTCGTGAGGGATCCTTGAAGAAGATCCTTTTGAGGCTTGCAGTTGCCTTGGTGGTTTCAACCTTCTCACAAAAAGACCTGCAGGCTTCAATGTATTCCACTGTATTAAGTTGGCCGGTAGCTTCGCAGGTTCGCAGACTCCGCGAAAGGTTGTCTATGTTTAACAATCCATGGTTCTTGGATGACGGCTATTGTGTCCTGCATAGTGTCGAGGTGGCGGCAAAGGGTTGCTACGGCCGCCCTACAATGATGCTGTTTACACTGTAACACCTTTACGGCTGTGAAGGCTCCTTGGGATGGAGGTGGCGCACTCCTGGCTTCCGCCCGGTGTGCCTCCATCCTCCGTTTCCATCGGGACCTCCACCCGAGGTGTTCCTTCTTTACCAGAAGGGGTCTTGGGGGCTTCAGCTGTCTTTGCAGCAGCCAATGCCTCCCTGGCCTTCCTTCTGCGCTTTAGCTCGGCTCTATAAATGCGCTTCCTTTTTGGGGGTTGCTTCTGTGGGCCGGCTTCTTTTGTGGTGACGGGTGGATCAGGTTGATCTTGCGACCTGCCTGCTACTACCGTTGTTTTATTTATTTTATTTTTGTACTTCATCCCTTTGGCTCCCCACCCGCCACGGAGCCCGCACTGGGAACGTCGATAATCGATCGCCAGGGCTCCCAAGGGGATATAGTCACCAAGGACGGGTTGCACTCGAATGGGTGCCTGGCACATGTGCTGCGTCCGTTGAGCGCCCGTTTGCTCCCAGGGGTCACCCTGTCGTAAGTCTGACCTTACAATGCAGCTGATTGATCGGAGTGGGTTAGTTCCGACCGCTCGTTTAGGGAGAACTCAGGGTCAGAGTGGAGCCGCCGTACGTGACGCATTACAAGGGCGACTCAGCCACCAGGTTCCCTTTGTCTTCCCTTACGGGTCTCCACTCACGGCACAAACACGCGGGTAACCTTGTGCACATCCTTGCATCACGGCCACAACGATGCGCAGTTGACCTGTTATTCGTCTGGATCCTCATGTCAGGCCGCATCCCGGCTATCCGTTCAGTACGGAGGGGCCTCCCCCTCGATTGAACAGCCAGTTCTCGCCCCAACACCCATAGGACCACTCAAGCCCTTTCACCAACGTCAAGGTTCTACAGGTCCTTGAGAGGAGCTAAAGGTGTGATATGGACATTCTCTTTTGACAGAGAGTCCAAAGAGGAGCTATCCAAATTTGACCACTACCCATTCTTCGGATACGGAGGCATCAGCTGCGTATTAAGGAGAATAGTAATACAATGGAAGGGAGTAAACCAAGGCAGAATCCAGAGGCCACTACCTTAGAAAAACCAGCGGAGACCCAAGGCACCAGCGACACTGAAGATTCTGTTACAGGCATCATGTCGGCCAGGACGGAGGAAGGAGAGATAAGCTGGGTCATCTGTTCAGCACACTTGCCAGGAGATGAGAGAGTATACTAATCGACATAGTTGCATACTGCGCGGAGAAGGCATACCAACTCACAATAGGTTGCGACGCCAATGCGCATCACACGCTCTGGGGTAGCTCGGATATAAACAAACGAGGTGAGGCTTTACTTAACTTTATCTCAGCAGATGGACTTGTAGTGATCAATATTGGCAATAAGCCCACGTTCATCACGAAAAACCGCACAGAAGTACTAGACCTTACGATCTGTACCGGGAAAGTGAGTGAGAGTATAGCGAATTAGCATGTGTCAGAAGAACCATCGTGCTCCGACCACAGGCAAATCCGCTTCGATTTAGTCACATCTCTCATGACGAGCAAGTACAGAAACCCAAGAGAGACGAACTGGGTAGGATGTAAAGAGTCCCTCAGATAAGCTCTCAAGGGAGGTACAGCATCGACAAGGGAGATGGATGGGCTGGAGCTGGCAGTGGAACAAATCAATGACGCCATCAGGACGGCTTATCTGGAAAACTGCCCGGAAAAACGAGCCAAGTCGAGCTGCGGAACAGTCTGAAGAAACAAGGACCTCGAAAAGATGAGGATCGAGGTTCGAAGGCTATTTAAAAGGGCCAAAAACAACAATTGGGACACCTGCAGAGGAAAGCTTACTCAATATAACAAAAAAATCCGAAAAGCCAAAAGGGACTCGTGGGGGAAGTTCTGCGAGAAGATTAACGGCACTTCGGCATGTTCAAGAATTAATAAAGAAACAACAGAGGAAAGTCTCAAGGAACTATTAAAAGTCCACTTTCCAGCCTCAACAATTCTGGAAGAACATAACAAGCCTGACAATCTCAGCCAAAGACCATTCTATTACAAACGGGTATAGAGGAACTGGTGCCGCATCTGTCAAAAATCTTCAATGCCTGGCATGGGGATATATACCAAAATCATGGCAAAGCGTAAGGGTAATCTACCTGCCCAAGGTAGGCAGAATAGCTGATCTAACACCAAAGTCATACAGTCTATCTTTATTCTTACTAAAAACAATGGAAAGATTGATAGATAGGTACATAAGGGACGAGCTACTGCTGAAAGATCCCCTCAACAACAGGCAATATGCATATCAGCCGGGTAAATCGCGGCCTCGGCGCTGAACGACCTAAACAGGCTCATCACAAAGTTAATGAAAGACAAAGATATAGCCATGGCCACATTCCTGGATATAGAAGAGGCGTTTAACAACGTCACAACAAGCTCTCTCGTGGAGGCACAAGCAAGGAAAGGAGTCCCGCCAAGCCTTTGCCAATGGATCAAGGCCAGCCTAGAGAAAAGGACAATCATATCCACTTGGGGTGCATACCATTAAGGTGTCTCCACTGCTATGAGCAACACTAGTAGATGACCTCCTAGGAAAACTGTCCAAAGAGGATATCCACTACCTAGGTAGGGTACGCGGATGACCTAGTCATTATCATCAGGAGCTGGTCCACGGGAGTTGTCTCGGAGCGAGCACAAAGAGCCCTAAACATAGTAGACATTTGGTGCAAACAATAGTAGGTCTGATAACAGGCCACTGCCAGCTCAACAAACATATGAGCAAAATAGGCCAAGTGGAAGAAGCATCATGCATATTCTGCCTAAAGGAAGAAGAGGACTCGTTCCACATCCTATGCCACTACGAGGGTCTAACAAGGATTAGATATCAAAAGCTGGCACTACAAACCCAATCGTGAAGACCTATACCCAAGCCCCTCTGGCAGGGCTAATAGGACTAATCAAAGAGGCAAAGCTAGAGCTGGTCATCTGAGATAAACAGGGATCCACAAGAGATCTGTAAAGGTCGCGGTGGAACAAGCGCTGTTGCCACCCATATAACATCTATCCATCTAGGTGAATAATCTCGCTTAATTGACCGAATACCCAATTAACTCAATTCGTATATACAGGGTTATTCAAGCTATACAATACAGAAATTTTGCATAGGGGTCTATTAGGTCTATTTATTTAAATTAATTTCATAATATACAGGAAGTCCCTAAAGGTATCAAAGTTGTATTTTTTTTTTAATGGAACATCATGGATGTTAAATAATAAGTTAAAATAAATTTGTGGTTTAGTAAGGTTTTTAAAACCTAAATATTAAGGTTTTTGAAATAATTTGAATTTTGTAAAAATCTAACCTAATTTGTATGTTTCAAATACCAAATATGTATACCAAATTTACTCTAAAATCT
Source organism: Ontholestes murinus (assembly GCA_963969525.1). NCBI lineage: Eukaryota > Metazoa > Arthropoda > Insecta > Coleoptera > Staphylinidae > Ontholestes > Ontholestes murinus. The sequence goes on along the minus strand of OZ018389.1, from coordinate 41,876,345 downwards.
AACAATAGATAACATTTAATTTTTCAAGTATAATAAACTTGCCATCTTATATTAGGGTGTAAAAATGAAATTAGAGAAATAATAACTCGAAGTGGCTATATGTTAATTTATTTAAATGGAACGCCATATTTTCTAATTTATCAGTAAATGCACTTTTTAATTACTAATAGAATGGTATTTATAACTTGAGTCTTAAGTTTTCTCGTTTTTACAAAGCCAAAATATTATTCCTTACAAAAGTTTAGTATTTTTTTAAATAAAAATTTTGAGGTAGCTAGTTTTCTATGATATTTAGGTACGTCAGATAATTAATTGAGTCTGTTACTTTCATTCGAAAAACCTGTCTTTTGTTAGAGTTGTGTTATATCCTTTCTTCACGGTGGAAAATTAATTAATATTCTTTACGTACTATTACTATTAAATAATACTCTTTACGTACTCGATTATACAAGGTGGCGCAAAAGTAATATCATAGTTTGAATTGGCTGCTATTTTGTTATAAATGAAAAAAAAGAGCTCTGTTTTCATCAAAAGTTTATTTGAAAAAGTATTTTTGGTCACATTACTTGGAAAAAATTATATCGCTCAAATGGCCTCCTCACAAGTTGATGCATAATTGCGCTCATTTTACTGCATTTGGAATTGTTGCTAGCTACATATCTGGCTCCAAATTGGCGATTTCTTCTTAAATGTTAGCTTTCAATTCTTGCAAGGTTCGTAGTTTGTTGTGGTAAACGCGATATTTTAAAAAGTTCTAAAGGAAGAGGTCTGGTGCTGTTAGATCTGGCGATCTGGACGGCCAGTTCAAATCTCCAAAACGGGAGATCACTCGACCTGGAAATTGGTGTCTCAAAATCTCCATAGTTACCCGAGCTGTGTGAGCGATTACTCCGCCCTGTTAAAACCAACAATGATCGAGATGCAATGCAGCAACTTGGGGCAAAAAAAACTTGTTTAGCATCTGCTTGTAACGCTCGCCATTTACAGTTACGGCGTCATCGGCGTCTTCAAAAAAATAAGGACCAATCATTTTTTAACTGCAAATACCGCACCAAACAGTCACTTTGAGGGGATGCAATGGATCTTCTTGCATTATATGCGGATTCTCTGTGCCGCAGGAATAGGAAAACCGTGACGAAATTCACGTTGCGTTAAAACAACAGACTTAAAATTTGTAAAATAAGCAGTAACAATAAAACCACGATCTTCAGATGTGTATTGCTCCATGGCTTGTTGACATCTAATTCACTATATATGTACATCAAAAATGCGAAAGAACACGACATTTGGCGCATCTGCAGAAATGGTGGCCAATTCAAACTATGACATTACTATTGCGCCACCTTGTATAATCAGAAGTAATCATTATTATCATTATTGTTTATTGACTTCTCGAGTTTATACTCAAAGGTTTCTTTCCCAAAAAAATCATCATAAGCCAGTTTTTGAGAGACTATTAAACCAGTTAAAATAAAGTGGAAGTGTCAGTTATAAAAATCCAGTATAAGAAAACCTGTCACTGAAGATGAATAATTAGTATTTAACAATACTAGTAAGGTTAATATACTGACTTGTAAACGTTTTATAAGTTAATAAAGGCATAGTAACGTGAAAATAGAAACTTTCTTGATTAATAAGTGTTTTGACAAATTGGCATTTAGAAATGAAAGACAAATAAATATTTTTACAGTGCAGTTCAGTTATCGAAAATCCCAGCATTACCAAAATCAAATATCTGGAAATACTAACATAATTCAAGCAAGTATTCAAGAATTCTAAATAAAATATTATGGATGAATAAAATGCAGCTTTGATGAATGTACTTTTTATACAATGGTCTCGTGAACTTCCATTATTATTCTGATACGAATTCGCATGAATACAGAGTCACGAGAAATCAAAATATTAATGTGTGAAGCGGAATACTCGGCCTAAATTTAATAGGACCCTATATTTTGAAGGACCTCTAAATGGAATAATGTTTCTTAATTTTCTTTTACATGAATTTCCAGTGTTATTAGAAGTTCCTTTAAACATCAGATGGAACCTATGGCTTCAATTGGTAGAAGCTCCGCCTCATTATCATCGCAAAGTTCAAAATAGGTGGATTGGAAGGAACGGATTACAAAATTGGCTTCTCAGATCCCCGGAACTAACTCCATCAGATTTCTTTTTATGAGGCTACACAAAAGGAATTGTGTACAATACGCCTCCGACAACACCACACGATATGAAAATTTGCATAAAACTCGCTTTTGAAACTATAACCCCGTTAATTTTATGCAAAGCTAGCAATACTTTTCAAAATGTCATATATATCTGTCATGCTGACATAAACAGCCAAAACGTCTCCCCTAAAAAGGGATCAAAATGTAAATACAAGTATTTAAAAAAAGAATAAAGATGTCCAAGAGGATATTTACACCCTCATCATCATGGACCAATACAAGGGTTAGAGTGGAAGAACGTCGCAGCTGCACGAACTCCGCCCAGCTTCATCCAGTCAAAATTTTTGTACGTTTTGTTTTATATTTGTTTATATTCATATGTATTTATTTTTTTGTAATGAAAGCTAAAGATTAATAAACATAAACATAAACATAAAATAGAATATGTAAGTATCTGGAAATCGACATTTCGAATATTTGTTGTAAATATTTTATTTTTGTTTTATGTCATCATTGGTATGTTATTGTTACAATTATTGCCTAATGAATAATAAATTAGAAGTTTCTGAACACTTGAAACATATTCTTAATTATTATTCTTACAGTTGTAAATTATCTGACTTTTCTAAGTAAATAGATACTTTAGAACTTTTATTAAAAAAAAATCTGCAATTATATACCTTTTGGCTATTTCTGGAAAACCGCGAAGACTTAGTATTAGTATTAGTATTATTTATTTATTCCAATATGCTTACATAATATTCCAAAATTGTATATAAAATCCATTAATATCAACAAAAAATTCAATTTTCAAGCTAAATCCACAAGAATCATTCAATAAGTAATTAAAAAGTAATTTAAAAGTTCATTTAAATAAAAGTTGTAGCTACTTAAATTTCTCATTTGTTTAATTTTGACTTTTGTACACCCTGTATAAGATGGCAAGTTTATTATACCTGGGAAATAAAATATGATCTATTGTTAAACTTCACTGTAAATTAGCATACATAACTTAAATACTTTTTAAGTACGTGAAACATGAAAAGAAGGTTACATTTTTTACAAAATTCAAATTATTTCGAAAACCTTAAGGTTTAGGTTTTAACAACGTATTAAAACACATACTTATTTTGATTGAAGAATCCAAAAATAAAATAAAAAACCGAGTATTCGTCATGAAATTAATTTTAAAATTAATAAATATATATGTACAATGCAACATGTTTGTGCTGCTATCGCACTCAGATGTGTCGCTGTATCTCAGCTCTTTAGTGCAGCTACCAAAAGATTTTCAAGGCGCGTTTCAAAAACAATACCAGCACCTATAAAAAGCCTACTCTGGACATTCGTTGTTCAGATCACCGAATTTTAAGCAACTAAAACGTGGACTGAATTTTTGATGATTATTATTTTTGTTTTGCAGCCATTTGAAGGTACGCTTTAGTGATAATTTTAACCAATAATTTAAAAAAGGAGCAAATCCTAATGTGAAATTAGGACAATTCTATGTGACATTTTGTATCCCTGTGTGTAAGTTAAAATTGGCTTTTATTATAATAATAATAATAATAATAATAATAATAATAATAATAATAATAATAATAATATATATTTGATATTAAAGCAATTACAAACGGATATACAAGCCAGAATAAATATAAATATAAATCACATACAGATTGAAATGTAACACAAAATATACAACACGTTAAAAATTATATAATTGTTTCGTTCAGATATTCGTGCACAGAATAATAAATTTTTTCTACTAACAACGCTTTGATTTTTAATTTAAATTATTTCGAATTTAGGTTTTTAATGCGTTTAGGTAAGTGTGTAAACAGTTTTCTATCCATGTAACTTGGTGATTTTTCATATTTTGTTGTTTTATGTTGTTCTGTAACAAAAATAGCTGCATTTCTTGTATTATAGCGGTGAAAAAATCTTTATTTTTCGCATATTTGTGAGCATTATTCTTAGTTAAAATTAGCATTTTTAAAATATATGGTAAATAGATGGGACTATTAAAATTTTATTATTTAAGAATATTGATTTGCAGGAATCAGATGTTTTAAAATTATATATAAGCCGTAATATCCTTTTCTGGGCAATAAATACTCTTGTACTTCAGGTTGTGATATTGATAGAGTGATATTGTAACAGATATGAGAGTAAGCTATTCTATAATATATACTTAGTAATGCATTCTGATCAATTGTATTTCTTAGTTTGAATATTGCATAGTACGCTTTATTAAGTTTTTTGGACAGGTTATCAGTGTGGATTTCCCATCTCAACATATAATCAACATCTACACCTAAAAATTTAGTATGATTTTGAGTTTGAAGTATCATATTATTACTTATAATGGATATATGATTTTCTAATTTACAATTTTTAAAATGAATGCATACCGTCTTGTTAACATTGAGGATGAGATAATTTTTATTACAATATTCATATACTTTTGAAGTTAGAGTTTTTATATTTTATTCTAAATCATTTTGTGATGACCCTAGAACATTGAGATGTCGTCAGCATATAAGACCATTGGATAGCCATATACGAAATCAGCAATGTCATTAATGAAAATAGAGAAAATAGAGGTCCCAGGATTGATCAATGAGGGACCCCGAACCCAATTTCTTGAAAAGACGAGCAACTGTTCGAGATTTTGACGCATAATCTTCTGCCGATTAAGAATGATGTTAGCAGTTTAGATATTTTCCCCCTAAAGCCCAGTGATTCTGCTTTTTCAATGATAAATTTTAATTCTAGACAGTCAAAGGCCTTAGTTAAGTCAAAAAAGAGACCAGCTACCTGCACACTTTTATCCAAGCATTTATATACATGATCAATATAGACATATGCTGCACACTCCGTTGACCCAGCCTCCCCAAATCCATGCTGTACCTTAGACAATAAGTTGAAATTGTTTAAAAACTTGGTCATTCTAATATAAATGGCTTTTTCTATTATTTTTATAATGCATTTAGGATCGACACGGGTCTATAATTATCAATATTATTTCTATCATTTTTTTGTAGATAGGTAATACTAGTGCATCTTTAAAAAGAGTCGCGAATTCTCCTTTGTTAAAACAAATATATATTATATGCACTAGTGGTGTGACAATTGCACGAGTAATTCTCTTTATTATTTTCGTCGGTATATCTATAACACCTGGATTCGGTTTGTTTTTAAGGGTTTTGATAATTTGGAGCACTTCGTCTGCCGTTATTTCTCTCAAGTAAAAAGTGTTTACAGTTCCATTATCTGTTATACATTGACTAGATTTATTGCCTTTGAAATGATTGTTTAAGTTAGTTTCAGTGATACTCGAGAATTGTCTTGCAAATATGTCGCAAAATTTGTTTGGACCCATAATTTCTATTCCATTTTGTTTTAGAATAATAGTTTCTTTTGGTTTCTTTTTTCCTAACTCGCTATTAATTATATTCCATATTTTTCGTTGTTTATTTTCAGAATTATTTGTGGATTTGCCGAAATATTCTGCTTTTCTTTTCTTTATTAATTCTTTGTAGGCTATCTTTTTATCAGAATACAATTTGTGAAACTTCGAATTTTTAATTTGTTTGTGGAACCAAAATGTTTTTTTTTTAGTTCGTTGCTTGCTATTATTATTTCATTAGTGATCCACCCTTTGCTATGCCTCCTATTAGATTATTTCGTTTTTATGGGACAATTTACATCAATAGCCCATATTAGCGTTGATGCAAATTCCTCAAACGATTCATAATTTAACATTCACATCATTTAAGTTAATTACTGTATTGAAATTTAATTGATTAAAAACTCAAACAATGCCTCAAGATTATGATTTGTTAATTTTCGGTAGTATTTATTATCAGAGTTTTCATATGACTTAGTTATGTTGTTAGGAATTATCGTTCTATGTAATAATGCAAGGCGGTCACCTATATGGGCTGCACCACCGTAGTATTACCTAGTACGTCGCTAACATTTGTGGCAATATAATCTATTTTTGATTTGGACATTGAATTAATGTTGCTAATAGAGATACGAGTCGGTTTAACAGATGTGCAATGCAGATTAAAACCTGAGAACAAAACCATTAATAGCTGTTTTTGCAAATTATTTTTATAATAATTAATGTTGAGATCTCCACAAAGGTAAATATTTGGAGACAAATTATTACAATATTGACTCTCACTTAATTTGAGCAGAAATGTATTATAATCACCACTAGGTGACCTATAAATATTAATTATGCTACATTTAAAACTGTCATACTCTAATATTACTACCACGCATTCAAAATGAATATCAACACTTATTTCTTTACAGTATTTAATTTCCTTAGGTGTAAATTTGTTATTTGCTTTTATATAAATAAGCAAACCGCCATGTTCATAGAATTGTCTACAATAAAATGATTTATTCTAGTAGTTTTGAATGTTCATAAAATCAATATTATTAGTATTACACCAATGTTCGGATATACACATTACGTCAGGTAAATATTGGTTAGCAAATATCTCAAAATTATCCATTTTATTGGTTAGGCACTGAACATTTACACTGCATATTATTAATTTATCGAAATATTTATTAACACTATTATTGTGTGTTAAATTGTCTTCCTCGAAAAAACTGAAACCTTTTAACAATAATTTACCGAATAAATTAATGTTGGCTCCTAATTTGAAGCTACAATTATCACTTTTGGAATCAAGTTTTTCGACTATAAAGTTTTTGCCCGCGCATTAACGACTAAGTAAATTTGGTTGTTTCTTTTCTACGGTTGTTCGGTCCTTGTTGTTCTTGGGAGGGCGAGTATGTTGAACTGGCGTCAAATTCACTGTATCCTCCATAGCAGCTGCCTTGTTTGGAGTGGGAGATGTTACACATCTTTTAAATTTATTGTTTTTAGATGTGTCGCCAACTTCATGATTGTTATTCTTCTTAGAGGGATTTAATACTTTGTTAGTATTGTTATCTCGATGAAACAATACGATAATTGTTTCCTGATCGCATATGCGTTTTTTAAGTTGATGTATTAGCTTATTCAGTGTACTAATATGGCTTAAGTGTGACTTACATATTTTACGATCGCATTCGTCTTTGGATGTTATTTGTTCCATTTCGTGGAATTTTCTGCTTGTTTCACGAGTCGTTCATATCTCCGGTATAATTTCAAATAGTAAGTTTTTAGAACACTTGATGTACACTTTGTTGTTATCAAATCAATTATCTCACGTTTAGTGAGCTTGTTTAGCTCTGAGATTGCTAGAGTAACTTTCTCTTGCGCCATTACTATAACTAGAGAGCGGATAAAAAAGCTTAAAAAATGTGGAAAAAAACACTTAAAAAGGCACAAAATTTAGAGAAAAGAAGCATTAAAAAAGCATAAAAACAGGAAAAAAGCATAAAAACACGTAAAAAAACCCTAAAAAACTATATTTTTTAATATGTTACACGTTTATCAACATGTTTTACACAGAAATTCTGTTTAAAACTAAAATAAACATACTTTCTTTACGCAATATATAATATTATGTAAGTATTTAAAAATTAAATTGTAATTTTGTATATATTTCAAAATAACTAAAATCTATCCATGAAAACAGTAGATCATTAAATATTTTTCTAGGGGTTTAATTGTAAAATTATTACTTCTGTCGCTCAATAAATTTTTGAAAGTGGAAAAGCTTCTCTTTATTTTAAATTATAGCTGGATCCATTTGAAAATTGCCATTCAAAATTAAGTTTAATTTATTTAATATTAAAAATCCTTCGTTTTTACCGAATGCTTTTTTCGATATTATTTTGATTTCTTGGTCAATACGTCCAGGTATTTTCTAAATTGAATCTGCTTTTATAAAGATTTGATTATGTTGCTCACAAAATTTTAACACGATTTTATGTAACTAAATCGTTTTGAAGGAAGCTCTTGTTTCTTAAGAACTGTTTGACAGTCATTAACTGATTTGCTTGTCGTTTCCGGACATTTTGTTAGCACTGGTTTATGGGGCAGTGAGATATCAGGTAACGACTCCTTGAATAATTGCACTCACAGAAGAATATAAGAACTATTTTTCCATATTTAATTAAATCTACAAATAGAAATTTCATTCTTATAGTTTCAGAAATTCGTTTCTATCTATGTGCTAAACTTGTACAATGCACAAAATGCATTATTAGTAAAATTTTGTAACTTGGTATTGTCTACGGTAAAAATAAGCTTGTCAGTCCATCATTAATGAATGTTGCTATAATGTTATTATCAGTTTTCTTCAATTCTTTTGTATATATCAAAATACTATTGGTCGGATGTCTTCATGTTAAACTCCTATTATTAAATTAAACAAGCGTCTGTGGTTTCATCCACACAAAATCACATATAATTATTGTCAATAATATCTTTAATTTTTTGTATAGTTTCATAGTACGCAAGAACTTCATAATTTTTTCTCAGGAATGCGCATTTTACAATAATTTCCCAAAAAAGATTTAAATTCATTATTTTGTAATTTTCTAAAAGGGATATTCGAATCTAAAAGTATTTTGCACAAATGTGAATTTAATTTAAATTGACCATCGTTTGTTAAAGATGATGCTAAAGATTGTAAAATTGTGCTGCTTTTTTAGTTCAGCTTTTAACTTTTTCAAACGTTCTTGATGTAGTGTTGTTATAACATGTTTTACATACAAGTCTTGACTAGTTAGGATGCAGTTGGGAACTAAAATAAAGCTTTCTATTTTTAAACATGCCTTAAAAAATAATGTATTATTTTCACTTGTTAATTCTGGATAGTCTCTAATTAATTCTTGTATTGTGGTTTTCACCTTTTGCATTATGGGTTAAATATACATGTGAATTATATAATATAATTTATCTGAGATTCCCCAGGTATTCACGCATATAGTAATTTTTCATAAATAAGCAAAGTTTTTGGAATGTCAATTCAATAGGATGGTTTATGAATGCGAGTTTGAATATGAAAATTAACGAAAACGATAAATATGCGCCAGTCGTCCCATCCGTAAGTTTGCCGAGAGTAGAAAAGTGATACGGTTGTAGAACACCTGATTATTAGCTATCACTTAAATTTGTTTACACTTAATACTTACTGGGGGCCCTGTTTGGGCCTAGTTTAACGACGTTTACATCCGGAATATCATAGGTGTGATTCCTATGAAGCGTTCGTCGGTATTATCTGAATAATGAGACGGTCTATTATATCTACTTATTTATAAATGAATCCATTGTAAATTGGTAATTTATACTAATATTTATTAATAATAAAATTCGTTATAATTATTGTATCATATTGTGAAGCAAAACACACAAAGAAAATATGTAATAGAAATATAATCTATAAATGATGGGATACAGATTTTTACAAAAATTCTCTATATTAGCACATTAATTTAATATCAGCGTGAAATGATTCCGATTCAGATTAGTGAATTTTTAAATAATTTTAGAACATTTTCGGTACGCTACGTCAACCTTTTAATTCGAAATAAATAAAACAATTAACTTGGTTGGTATCACTTTTTATTTACGCTTGTAACTATAGTTTCGACAACTTCAGCTTGCCAATATCAAACCATAGTATTTAAAATTAAATTTGGCACACAAATTTGAAGTTGGTTTTTTATTATTATTGTCGAGGTTTATTGACTGCAAATTTAGAACATTAACATTTTTCAGCAATATTACCCGCAAAATTAAATCAGTTTTAGAAAAACATAATATTGACGTTTCTTTAAAATAGCCAAACAAAATATGGAACATTATCCACAATAACAAAATACTCATTAAAATAATGCCAAGATCAGGAATTTACAAGCTAAAATGTAAATCATGCCAGGGAGAATATATCGGTCAGTCTGGATGCAATTTCAAAACACGATTAAAAGAACATATTAGTGCATACATAAACGGAAATAATAAATCGCGAACCACATCCCAGAAACTAAACATTCTTTTGAAGAGGATGTACTCAAGGTAATCCACTTTGCTGAAAAAAGGCTTAAAATGGATTTACTCGAGTCCATCGAAGTATTCAAAGAATTATCAATGAAAGCCTCCACAATTACTTATTTAGTCAACCTTTTAATTTCGTCTGTATTATCATTAAAATTATGAACAAAAGAATAAGCTTTTTATCCCCATTAATACAAGGCACAAATACTAAGCAAATTATGAAATTTTACTAAAATTTTGAATTTTGCATAGAGTTATGAGTTAAATCAAAACTCACTAGTTTTATTTCAGCTTACTTTGTATATAAAGAACGATTAAAATTCTACATGATGACTTGATATTTGCAACTACAAAGTAAATAGGTATTGAATCTATTTACCGTGGCTGCTATTTTTTAAAAGACATTACTCTTGGCTAACTAGTTCCCAATAGGATTATTGTGAGACTTATAAATTTGTATGAGGTATGGTTGAAAAAAACTAAAAATTCATATATAATTATTACAATTACTGCATGTCTACATAACTAAATTCTTAATATTGAACAAATTATTAAATCCATAAATAAATCGGGAAATATTTAATTTATTTAAATGAAGATCCGTAGAACACTTTTAAAAATGTTGCTCTACGTTAATTGTTGTCAAAAGAAGGTGATCGAGAAGATATTGTCTAATCACTTGTAACGTGTTTTAGGTAATAAAAATATTCTGAATAACTTTCAGAGATTATTTCGGCAAGTGGGCAATAGTAGCTGAAATAGAATTTTAATTAAAAGAATTATATTTTATTTCCAGTAAAAAATGTTGGAAGGCACCTGTCAATATTCAGTACATTTTTTTTTATGGATATCTTCTTAAATAAGTAATTTTAATTCATCTTAAAGAGGACCATTAATCCTGGAACGGAAGTCGACTTTAAATAGAATTAAGTCGCGAATGCGAAAGGAAAAATAGAACCCCTGGTAACTTATAGTTAGGTAGAGAGGAACAGTGTCCAGGTTGTGATTCGGGATAGGCGATTATTAAGCCGATAATGGTTGCTGTTAATGCGAATATATTCCCCGTTATAAATTCGACGGTAGGCAATTTATGGGAGGACATAAAATCGAATGGCCACTCTGTTTAACCCGATTCCGACTCGAAAATTCGATTACATTTTTCTCCGCTGACGAGTTTTACGTATGTTACAAATGTAGCCGTTACCTGTTACCTGTGGTACATGCGATTGCCTTAATGAAACTTAATCCGATTTCTGTAATGACGGGGCTACCTTAATTGCGTTCCTTTCTTTACTGCTGCCGCTGCAATGTGCACTTGGATGTACTTGATTTCAGTTCAATTTCTACTCTATTGTCGTAATGAAAGACAATATTTTCTTTATAAGATAAATATATGTTTTTAACTTCCAAATATACATTTAGATAAATATTATGGAAATATATTTATCTTTATATTTATCTATCTTGATATTCTTGTTACTAGTGGAAAGCTTTGATATAGTAAAATTTAGTACAAGGAATAGTTATTATAACAAAAATGTATTATAATTATACTTTCTGCTATTTAATTTATTTGAAGTCCCATCTTCGATCTCTCGTATTTTTGTTTACTTAATGATATATTTTTTGTTGTTTCTGACAAAAACAACGAATTTATTATCATTATTTGTTCTTGTAGAAAGATGACATTGTAGCTGAGATTATGTATAATAATATCTTATATACAGGGTTATTCAAGCTGTACGGCGGGGAATATTGTGGCCTAAATATGTGACTTTCAAAAAGTTTCATTTTGGGGCTATATGGGGTCTATTAGGGCTACATTTTAAAATTAATTTTATAATATAAAGGGTGTCCCAAAAATATCAAAGTTGATTTCTTTTTAATGGAACACCATGTATTTTATTGCAATTTTTTAATACTTAAACCTTAAGGTTTCTGATATAATTTGAATTTTGTAAAAATCCAACTTAATTTTCATATTTTGAATACTTAAAAAGTAATTAAGTTATGTATACCAAATTTACACTGAAATGTAACAATAGGTCATATTTTATTTTGCAAGTATAATAAACTTGCCATCTTATACAGGGTATAAAAAAATAGAATTAAACAAATGAGAACTTCAAGAGGCTATAACTTCAGTTATTTAAATGGAACGCCATATTTTTTAATTTGTAAATGCACCTTTTAATTACCTATCTTATGGTATTTATATCTTAAGTCTTAAGTATTCTCTTTTTACAGAAAACGTAAAATATTGTTTATTGCACCGTTTTAGTAATTAAAATGTTTACTTAAAAAGTACTAAAACGGTGCAATAAACAATATTTTGGTGTTTTCTGTAAAAACGAGAAGACTTAACACTTAAGATATGAATACCATTCGATAGGTAATTAAAATGTACATTTGCTGATAAATTAAAAAATATAGCGTTCCAATTAAATAAATGAAGTTATAGCCATTTAAAGTTCTCATTTGTTTAATTCCAATTTTTTTACACCCGGCATAAGATGGCAAGTTTATTGTACTTGGAAAATAAAATATGCTCTATTATTACATTTCAGTGTGAATTTGGTATACATAACTTAATTACTTTTTAAGTATTTGAAACATGAAAATTAGGTTAGATTTTACCAAAATTAAAATTATTTCAAAAACCTTAAGGTTAAGGTATTAAAAATCTTATTAAAACACACACTTATTTTGATCGAAGGATGCATTAAAAAACACAACTTTGATACTTTGAGTTTTTGGGACACCCTGTATATTATGAAATTAATTTTAAGATGTTGAACGTCCAGCGTGAATCGGTGAATTTTCTCCCTGGGCCCAAATCTGCGATATCGTGTTTGAGCAACGCGTTGCTTAAACTCCACCGAGCCACGCTAGGCGTCCAACGTGCTAAGTTTTTGTTATTCAAGCTGTATGGCGGGGAATATTGTGGCCTAAATATGTGACTTTCAAAAAGTTTCATTTTGGGGCTATATGGGGTCTATTAGGGCTACATTTTAAAATTAATTTTATAATATAAAGGATCTCCCAAAAATATCAAAGTTGATTTCTTTTTAATGGAACACCATGTATTTTATTACAATTTTTTAATACTTAAACCTTAAGGTTTTTGATATAATTTGAATTTTGTAAAAATCCAACTTAATTTTCATATTTTGAATACTTAAAAAGTAATTCAGTTATGTATACCAAATTTACACTGAAATGTAACAATAGGTCATATTTTATTTTGCAAGTATAATAAACTTGCCATCTTATAGGGTATAAAAAAATAGAATTAAACAAATGAGAACTTCAAGAGGCTATAACTTCAGTTATTTAAATGAAGCGCCATATTTTTTAATTTGTAAATGCACCTTTTAATTACCTATCTTATGGTATTTATATCTTAAGTCTTAAGTATTCTCTTTTTACAGAAAACGTAAAATATTGTTTATTGCATCGTTTTAGTAATTAAAATGTTTACTTAAAAAGTACTAAAAAAGTACTAAAACGGTGCAATAAACAATATTTTGGTGTTTTCTGTAAAAACGAGAAGTCTTAACACTTAAGATATAAATACCATTCGATAGGTAATTAAAATGTACATTTGCTGATAAATTAAAAAATATAGCGTTCCATTTAAATAAATGAAGTTATAGCCATTTAAAGTTCTCATTTGTTTAATTCCAATTTTTTTACACCCGGCATAAGATGGCAAGTTTATTATACTTGGAAAATAAAATATGATCTATTATTACATTTCAGTGTGAATTTGGTATACATAACTTAATTACTTTTTAAGTATTTGAAACATGAAAATTAGGTTAGATTTTACCAAAATTAAAATTATTTCAAAAACCTTAAGGTTTAGGTATTAAAAATCTTATTAAAACACACACTTATTTTGATCCAAGGATGCATTAAAAAACAAAAAGATGTTGAACGTCTAGCGTGAATCGGTGAATTTTCTCCCTGGGCCCAAATCTGCGATATCGTGTTTGAGCAACGCGTTGCTTAAACTCCACCGAGCCACGCTAGGCGTTCAACGTGCTAAGTTTTTGTTAAAATGTTCTTACCAAAATTAATAAAAAAATAATTCTAGTATTTGTTGTATAATTTATTTTATAAAACGTATTATACGCAGATATGCGTATGAGAAAAGAAAAGAAGTTTTGGGAACCCAAAATTATTGGGTAAATTGAGCTTGTTGACTAAAAGTTGACTTTGTTCATAGAAATCTTGTAAGTTTTTTCTTTTAGTTGAAATTGGTTAGAAGAAGTATACAATACGCCTCATAGAGCGAAGTAGGAAATGCGATAAGTGTTATTACAAATAATATTATTATAAACTACCAGCAAAACATTGTTTTAATTACATGAACAAAAGTGTCGCCTGTTTATGGGTGACGGGCCCCAGCGGAAACATAGCCGTCAGATGTTTATGGGTGACGCGGCGTTCAACGTGTTAAAAAGTAGCCCTAGTAGACTGTTAAATTCATAGTTTGTGGATTTGGTTAAATGGGAACATATTCACACATCCCACAAATAATAAGCCTAGATCATGTATTTACACACCTAAGCACATAACATCCTATCTTATGCCACAGCTTTCCACCAGTGACATCACAGTGGTAAGGCTGTCAGCAGAAGACGGCAACAAAGACACCATCCTGGCGTCAGTTTACCTCCCTCACGACGCCCCCACACCAACCAGGGGGCTGGAGCAACTCGTGATACACTGTGAGATGGAGAAACTTCACCTCGTCAATGGCTGCGATGCCAACGCACACCATATCATGTGGGGCAGCGTGGACACACACCAACAACAGAGTTAAGTCACTACATGAATTTATCATTTGTAACAATTTAGAAATACTAAACCGAGGCTCTGAACCCACGTTCGTGACAACTCGGAGCCAAACTGTAATAGACATTACATTGGCGACTAGCGGTATCTAAAACAAAATCCACGACTGGCATATATCACCGTCGGTTTTAATGTCAGATCATAGGTGGATCAAATATACACTAACACATACAACCGGTAAGAAAACACGTTACCTTCGCAACCCGAGACTAGCGGACAGGAATGCCTACATAGACAACCTCTCGCGGAGTCTGTGAACTTGCGAAGCTACCGGCCAACTTAATACAGTGGAAGACATTGAAGCCTATGTAAATAAGTTTCAACACTCCTTCATAAAAGCATATAAACTCCGAGAACGCCACACCCTGGTGATGCGGAGAACTCGACCATCTCAGAAAAGCTGCGAGAAAATCCTTTAATAAAGCAAAGAATTCTAAACAACAGTCGGACTGGATGGTCTATAAAAACATCCAACAAGACTACAAAAAACTAATAAGGCAAAAACAAAGAGCTGCCTGGAGGTCTTTTTGTAAGGAGGTTGGAACTACCTCGGCAGCTGCAAGGCTCAAAAAGATCCTCTCCAAGGATCCCTCACGACAACCAGGTTGCCTAAAACGAGAGGATGGAAGTTACTTTTCTAACCTCTCGTAAGCAGCTGAGATTCTCATCAACACCCATTTCCCAGGATGTACGAACACCTCCGATGAAGGTTGATCAGAACTCATACCCTCAAACCCCTCCAAGGAGGATTGGGAGGTAACAGATCACCTCACGGAAGGGACACCTATAACCTGGGCAATCAAAAGCTTCTCACCATTCAAAGCGCCAGGCTTGGACGGTATATTCCCGGCCCTCCTCCAATGGGGGCTGGATATATTATCAGCCCACCTAGCCAAAATCTTCAGGGCATTTATTGCGTTCAGATACATCCCTCTAGCATGGAGAGAAGTAAAATTTATCTTCATACCGAAACCTGGTCCTATAGATTATACACTAGTCAAAACACACCGCCCATTTAGTCTAACGTCATTTCTCCCTGAAAACGTTAGAGAAATTGTGCGAAAGATTAATTCGTGAGACGGCTTTGATTACAAATCCGATCCACGCTAACCAACATGCATACACTTAGGGGAGATCAACGGAGTCGGCTCTGCACACGGTTGTAGACCGAATCAAAAGATCTCTGGACAACAAAATGTTCACCTTGGGCGTGTTCATTGACATAGAAGGTGCTTTCGATAAAACGACCTTCAGAAAAATGGAAACCGCTCTCTCCACGCATGGTGTGAACCTCATAGTTAGTGGATGGATCAAAAGCACGCTGGAGAATAGGGCACTCACAGTAAATGTAGGAAACACCACTGTCAGAAAGATCGTTGCTAAAGGCTGCCCACAGGGTGGAGTACTCTCACCACTCCTGTGGAACATAGTTGTTGACAGCCTACTGCGGCGAATTAACGACAATGTCTTCCACACCATAGGATATGCAGATGACATAACCATCCCGCTAGCAGGCAGATTTGAGACGGTGCTATGCAGATTGATACAGGAAGCCCTCAAAATAATTGAACACTGGTGTAACGACCAGTCTCTGACCATAAATCCGCCAAAGACTGAAATGGTCCTCTTCACAAAGAAAAAGAAACTAGGTAAGCTAAAGCTTCCTAAGCTCCTCAACACCCAGTTGACATTGTTATCGGAAGTCAAATACCTGGGAGTGATCCTCGACGGCAAGCTGACGTAGGAACCACATCTCAAGATGAAATGTAAAAATGCATGCGTCTCCATCTGGCAATGCCGGGGGGCTGTGGGGCAGACATGGGGGCTATCTCCCAAGATAGCACTTTGGCTGTACACAGCGGTAGTAAGACCAATGCTAATCTATGGCGCACTGGTTTGGTGGCCCAGAGCCAGACAGAAAACCTCAGCAAAGCAGCTTAGTTGCAAAGGATAGCATGCCTCAGCAGGACCGGAGCAATGCGAACAACACCCACTGCAGCAATGGAAGCAATGCTCTACCTTCCACCTCTCGACTTATACGTAGAGGAGATGGCCACGGCGGCAGCACTACGCCTAAACTCAGTTGGACTATAGTAAAAAAGAGGCAGGGCTGGCAGACACTGTCACCTTTTAGAGGAGGCTGTCAAGAAGACACCCTTCCTTGGAAGGAAGACAGACAATTTGCCACCCTGCTACGTCTTCAATAGACCCTATAGTGTATCGATAAAAAGAGGAACGGGGAGTGTAGAGGGTGGGGAAACGTCCGAATTTACACCGATGGTTCTAAAACCAAAAGAGGATCCGGGGCGGGATTTTACTCGCAACAAATGGACCTCTCATTAGCTATACCCCTAGAGAAGCACACAACTACTCTGTAAGCAGAGATCATTGGCATCATCCAAGGGGCGAAAGAAATCCCACACCGTGACATCCGTGATAGGAACATCCAAATCCTTACAGACAGTAGGGCAGCAATACTAGCAGTGAGTGATCACAAGATCACCTCAACACTAGTAAAAGAATGTTACAATACCCTTAAACAAGCAGCACAATCAAACAGTATTGAGCTGCGCTGGGTCAAGGGACACAATAATGAAGAAGACAACAGCAAGGCAGACGAGATGGCGCGAGCTGGATCGGTTCTCAGTGATAACACCGACGGGCCCCCAATCGCGCCAACATCGAAATGCCTCACTGACATCCTCAAACAGAATACTCTCAAGATGCTAAAACAACGTTGGAACAATACCTCAGGCTGCAGACAGGCCAAGGAAGCAATACGGTCACCTAATCTGAAAACAGCTGAATATTATTTGCGACTATCCCGGGGGAATCTCCGTCTTATTACAGGTATCCTTACGAGTCACTGTCAGTTAAGGAAACACTTGTTTACTATGGGACTGGTGGAAACCCCCATATGTAGAGCATGTGAAGAAGAGGACGAGACAGTGGAATATGTGTTAACCACCTGCCCGGCTCTCGCCCATCTTAGAGAGTCCATGCTAGGGGAGCTCTGGCCGAACATGGCCAACATAAGGGATAACCCTCCAAGCGTTGTGCTGTCCTTTGCTCGCCACCTTGGGTGGCTAAAAGAGTGATAGCATACGCAGGGCTGTCCCAGTTAAGGGGGCACAACGGGCCTAGTGAGGCCTAAGTGCTCTGGTCAAAGATTTGATCACCCTTGGCAAACTCAATCCAGATCCAGATCCAGTCCCAAAACAAAGGTACTTTTTATTGATCTGGTTACTCGCAAATGCATCAATGCTGTCGAAGTATGTGGATGTTGCAGTGCAAATGTAACATTGCTGTTGTTTCCGTAACAGCATTTTTCACTTTACCGTCTACCGTTTAACTTTTATATTTTGGCTATCAAGAACCGTTTGAAAATGAATAAGTGATTTGATTTCATTTTCGATGTGAAGACGCTCGGAATGACTGTTTTTAGAAATTACAACGGAATAGGCTTACAAAATCCGTTTTCGATTTATCCAAATGTCAACTTGTCAACTTTAACATGATAACAGTCGATGGCGTTCCTCACCAACTGTAACAGTCACACAACGTGGCCGATAGTTTACGCGCTGCAAAATGCTGCTCATTGTTGTCGAGTTTATTAATTTATTAGCACGTATTAATGTCTACTTTTTGGTTTTCATATTCTGTATTCTGTCTAAGTACGAACTCGGCTTATTTTTCCAAGCGGAGAAACGCGGAGACTGTAATGTCATTTCAGCACTGAATCTGTGAACATCAGTGCCCTTTAGATCTAATTTTATTAACTAGTATTCGGTTGGTAAATTTTTCTTTTTAATTTTGCCCAGTTTTTTTTATGCTGTGCGACAGGTCGAGTGGTGTGAAGATTTTGTGTTTATTTACCTCTCTATTTCCACTTATTCTAGCAATACATTTATTTAATTGAAATCTTAATTACAAATAACGGATAATTGTGATATATTTACGTCCACACTATTGCAATAGTTCTACTAAATGCAACGGTATTTGATCTAAATGGTAGCATGCGAGATATAATTACCTTAGGGATATGGAATTAAAATATTATCCAGAAAATGATAAATATATTAAATAGCACTTAACTTAATGTAGCTTCGAATAATCCTGAATCAGGCTCATAATTTCATACATAAGAAATATTAGAAACCAAACTAGAAGAATTTCAAAACCAACTTAATAATTATTTTAAAGAACAAAAAGTTGGATAATACCAATAAAAATTATATACATATGGGACTTTCAAGCCATCTATACAAATCGAAGAAGAAAATAATAATAGGCCAATCCTCAAAACGAAAAGCGACTCGGTAGAAACTAACATCAAATTAAAATTTGTTCGTGAGGTGTTATCCATCGTGCCGAAAAACTGAATAACTCCCAACAGATATCCAACATAACCTTTTATTATCAAAATATTCGAGAACTTTTAACAAAAAACTAAAGCATTTTATAATAATATACTTGTAGGTATCATACTTATATTTTATTTATTTTTATTAACTATGCCTAAATGATCAATTCGAGCAATTTGGCCTAGAAAGTATTTCTGTCTCTACTGTTTTAATAATATTTGCAATATTAATAATAATTATTATTTTTACTGTTACATCTAAATTAAATAATTTGGGTTGATTACCATATGTTGTCTAAACTGACCTAGATGTTGGGATCGACAATTTTGTGTGTTTGTAGAAGTTCAGTTTGATACCGATTTTGATTGGCGAGGTAATATCCAATATTAATAAAGCCTACAAAGTACGTACTTACAACACAAAAATCACATAGTCCATCCGCCTCTGATTCGTCTAGAAAAGACTCGGTTGACGGGGTATTTCTAATTGCTGCTCTTAGAGGTGTATCTTTGATATCTCGATTGTTATTACGAAGGCGAACTTTCTGGAACGGTAGATACTTCACTGCACTCTTAATGAAACGAAATTATACCATTAGGTAATAAGAACAGTTCTTATGGTTCATACTGTTGTATTTATTTTCCTGAAATATGTTTCAATCAGCAAGTGTATGGGTCTAGTAAACGCGTTTTTTAAAAACTTTGTTGTTATTACAATGTTACCACAAGTTACTGATGAAGGTTTAAATTATATTACACTTGGTTTGTTTTACAATTTTTCTCTATTTACTTGACTTGTTGCACTTTTTAAGGTATTATCATTAAATTTATTAAAGCCTATAACAACATATCATATATTTGAACAATACATGCCTGAAACAAACCAAGTGTAATTTAATTTAAACATTCATCAGAATTGTTCAAAATGTTTCACCAAATAAATAGAGAAATAAATAAATGAGAAAGTGATTCAAGAAATGCTACTACAAGGATAAAATTGATTTTTTAATATTTAATGTATTGTTTCTGTATACTACAATGTAATAGAAAATAATGCATTTTTTAATCAAATTAATCTTGTTCCTCTATTAGGTATATATAATTATTGCTTAATGAACTACCGCTAATTCAGGATACTATATACTAATGCCATTATGTGTTAATGGTAAATGTTAATTAACTTTAAATTAGTTACATAGCCAAATTGTAATTACAAAATGCAAAGAAGAAAATTCATCCGTAGGGTTAATTTTCGTGCCCGACGCATCCGCCATAAACTAAAATCTCAACTTTATGTCCGCGGGCCCTAATTTTATTTGCAAAGCTACACATTGTTGAAACTTGTTTCCCTTCATTATTAATCTAATTTATGAAGGGATTTTATGGTCGTACACAGAGTACATTCTAGTAGATTATTGTCGCTTGTCAGGATACATACACATAAATATATGCAGATTATTACCCGATACGCGCACCCATTATTAATGAATTCTATTATTTGCATAAAGATATAAATTTGTCGCGTATATTTAAACACGTTCTCGTACAAATTCATGGCTACCCATATATTTCCATAAATATACGAAATTATTATTTTAACAGAGAGAATATGCAGTTTTTATTTGACTATGGATGCAATTATATTATGGTTATTTAATAAGTAATTCATATGTTCTTTTTTCAATTTAAATAACTTAAGCCATGTATATATAATATGAAAATTCTCGTTATATAAAATTAAATACAGGGTAACTGACGAAAAACCTTTGGTGCTGTATCTCTTTTAGTGTTGATCCGATTTGAATAAATTAAACATCAAATTCAATCATTTTTAAAAGACTTTAAAATGAACTAAACTGATATTTTTCCAGTTTTTGACAAAAGATCAACTTTTTTTTAATTGCACTGTATATATATATATATTGTATTCATCCGCAAGGAGATTTTTTTCTGAATATAAAATTGTAAATTGATTTTATCTATTCATCAAACCAAAGTTGAGAAATTAAAGATTTAAAAAAATCAAGCACCCATAGTAAACAATATACAGAGCCTATTCCAATTGTCAAAAGTGACATTTGCAACGATTTTTAATAATTCCACCATTAAAATGAAAATAGAAGTATTTTTTCGAATGTACTCATAAGGAACAACAAAAATTGTATTTCAAAAGGGAAGAAAAAAACCGAGAAAGATAATAAACAAAATCTAAATATACCGTCCTGATTATTTTATTTATTTCGTTTGTTAGGTAACAATAACATTTTTTTACTAATATTACCTTTAGTAAAAAGGAGCCCACTTCTCTGTCTTCTAATATACCACACTACTCGTTAACACTAAAAAGTTTTTATATATTTATATTTGTTGCCACATGGAATTACTCTAGTAGAAAAACGATTTCTGTAGAAACACAAAATTCTAGTACAGTAGTACTGTGTTTGAAATCTTGCGCAACATTTTATTTATGAAATTATTAAAAATCGTTGTAGTATTTTATTAATGGCTGACATTTAAAATAGACCCTGTATATTGTTTACTATGGATACTTTTTTTGGATTTTTTTTTGTAAGAAACGTATTATCCTCTGGACAAATGTGTTTATACCACATACAGAAGGCCATTTGATAAACACAAAATTATTATTCTTATGCTGGTTTTTCATTTTTGTTTAACTTTGTAAAACTAATAATTACAACATTGCTATTATTATAAACAACGGCAATAGTTCTACTTTCAACTTTTTCATGACTACCTATTTTTTATTTATAATAAAATTTAAAATGTCTATAACTCATTTATTTTTAGAAATAACTATGTCGTATGCCATATTGAATTAAACAGAAAAAAAATACCTTTTAAATGAGGTCATAGCCAAATATGGTTTCTATTTAAAAAAATGTAACTTTGCATCATATCTCGTAAAATAATGAAGATAAAAAATTTCTGATTATTTTTTATTAATATGCATAAAATTATCTAAAACTTTATCCTTTACAGTTTTTTTCTATCTGTTATAATAATCGAGATATATTGATTTTAAAAAATTGACACTTTTTACTTTTTTCAGAATATCTAGTTACCCTTGACTTTTCTGAAAACTTTGAAAGTGAAATTTTATTCGTCTCGTAAATCTACACTTCTTTCCCCATTTAACCGTTTCTCTATCTCTTATAGTTTCCGAGATCCCCATAGAGAACATCGAAAAATCCTCACCCTGTATATATATATATATATATATATATATATATATATATATATATATATATATATATATATATATATATATTATTGGTGCGGATAGTTTCGCGAAGATTATTTTTGTACATTGTCAATGTTCGGCTTTAATCTTCGAATTTGCAAGTTTTTATGGTTCTGAAAAGAACCGATTTGCAACGTTTCGACCAAGTCGCACTGGTCTTCTTCAGGCGGTGTTCGATGGGGAACTGCGATCGTGCTAAGTGGAACTGCGCTATTTATACCTGCGGTGTTGGCGGTTGACGTTTGGGGGCGCGTGTGCGGCTTCTTGTAATAGCGCCGGTCGGATTAACCGGGATTACGTTGGTGGTACCTGTGGGGATTGAAATCTGTGGAGCGGGTGAAGAGATATGCATTTTGCATAAAATGGATTTCCAAGTAGGGGGTAGTCGTTGGGCGTAGTCGCGTTTATTGAGATTATCGGTGTGTTTTTCTATTTCAATTGCTTCTCGGATAATCCTCTTCGTGAAATGGTCTAATGCTGCGATGGAAGTCGTGTGGTCGAAATTTATCTTGTGTCCGGTGGATTTGGAATGTTCGGCTAGAGATGAGGATGGTAGATCTTTTTTGACGGCTCTGATATGTTCGTCTCGCCGTACATTCATACGTCTGTTGGTTTTTCCGATATAAACTTTATTACAATCGGCACAGGGAATTTTGTATACTCTTTGATTTTCAAGGGGAATGATGTCGTTTGGGGATTTAAGGAAAGTGGTAAACATTGTTTTGATATTATGTCTTTTTAGTATTTTCATTCATTCATTTGGCCCCATTGTAAAGACAAGCTCAATAATTTCCTCGAGCACTTAAACAATATTCATCCCAAAATTAAATTCATTCACAATGGAACTAGAACAAAACAACCAATTGCCTTTCCTCGACATACTTATCTATAAAAATTCCGACGGAATTCTCGGCCACACCGTATATAGAAAATAAAC
The DNA here is from genome assembly GCA_963969525.1 of Ontholestes murinus. Lineage (NCBI taxonomy): Eukaryota > Metazoa > Arthropoda > Insecta > Coleoptera > Staphylinidae > Ontholestes > Ontholestes murinus. The sequence continues at coordinate 41,852,774 of OZ018389.1, read as the reverse complement.
TCATACTAACAGATATCTAAATGCCGCCTCTCACTATCATCCTGCCCAACTCCGTTTAGTGGCAAAAGCTCTCCTAACTCGCTCTCTCCGACTAACAGATAAGTCCAATCTAAACAATGAACTAGAAACCCTCGAGACAGCTCTTGTCCAAAACGGTTTCTCCCCAGGTACTGTAACTCTCTTACTAAAACAAAAACCGAGCCCCAAAGACACCGACGAGTCCAAAGAATTACAAATTATAACATTTCTTCCGTACATACAAGGTGCGACAGACAAAATCTCTAAAATACTAAAAAGACATAATATCACAACAATTTTTACCACTTCGCGTAAAATTGGACAATTCCTTAATTCCCTAAAAGACATAATTCCACTTGAAAATCAAGAACATCGCCTGAAGGATGTTACCTGCGCTTTTCTGAAAGCGCCGCCAACATGATCATTCAGCAACATTTTAGCTGCTTCATAACTCGGGCTTTATTTGTTGTTAATATTCGGAACAACAAGAAAGGTGTCGTGGGAGGAAATAAGTGAGCGGGTTACTGGGAAAAACGCAAAAAACTCAACCTTAAATTAAAAGATAGAAGAGAAGGAGTAGAGGGGAGTTTTGCAAGGGTGGGTTTTTGGAATGTGGCCGGATTGAAGTCTAAGTGCAAGGGGGAGAGGTGGCAAATGGAGTTTGAGAAGTGGGTGGGGGAGAAGGATGTGGTGGGGTTAGTCGAGACGTGGGTAAGGTTAGAGGAGTGGGAAAGTGTAAAAAGGGCGCTACCAGGGGGGTTTAGATGGTCAATTAAAGGGGCAGAAAAGAGTACAGGAAAAGGAAGGGCGAAGGGTGGGATGGTTGTGGGGACAAGGGATGAGTTAAAAGCGGGGGGGGGCTATAGAATTTAGTGAGGAGGTAGAAGGCATGGTATGGGTGAGTTGCTATCACGGGCCTTGGAAACTGGAAATAGGAGTAGTATATGTGAACAAGAACTGGGTTGAAGTGCGGAAGGAGTTAGACAGGAAAGTCAGCGAAGGGTGGGGGAGGAGACTTTAACGCGAGAATGGGAGAGATGGGGGGAGGGGTAAATGATGACGGGGAACTAATAGAACGAACATCTCAAGACAAAGTAATCAATAGTGAGGGAAGGAGGATGGGAGATTGGATATTGGAGGAGGGATGGGATGTGCTAAATGGGTGTATAGAAGGCGATTGGGATGGGAAAAAAACCTATATTGGTCAACAGGGATCGTCAGTGATAGACTATGTGCTAATAAAAGGGATACATAGGGGAATAGTGAGAAGATTGGAGGTGGAAGATGTGCTAGGGTCGGATCATTTACCAATATCGGTAGAAATATGGATGGGGAGAAAAAAAGAACAGCAGCAGGGGATAGACCTGTCGAAATTGGCAGACGGAGCAAAGGAAATTGAAAAAATGGGTAAACGATTGGAGAAGATCAAGTGGAGTGAGGTAGAAAATATGGAAGAGATGGAGGAGGTTATAGCAGGATGCGGAAGAAAAATAAAAAGGAGCAGCGGAGGGGGGTGCACATGGTTCGACGAAGAGTGTCGGGAGGCGAAGAGAGTAATAAGGAGGGCAGTAAATGAATGGAGGAGTGAAAGAGGGGAGGAGAAGGGGGTGAGGGAGGCAAGAATGAAATATACGAAGGTATGCGAGGAAAAGAAGGCGCAGGCTATCAAAAAAATTACAGAGGATATGAGATCGTGCCAGAGCGAAAGGGAGATGTGGAGTATATTGAGGAGAGGAGAAGTACGGGGACAGATGGAGGTGTCTCTGCAGGACTGGAAAAATAAATGTTTGGAAAACTGCGGGGAACCGGTGGGGGTGGGGAGACGAGAGTGGAGAACAGTGGGAGGAGGAGTTTACAGAGGAGGAAGTGGAAAAGGGTTTTCAAGAGGTGAAAGGAGGAAAAGCGGCTGGGCTGGATGGACTGAAAGCCGAAATGTGGAAGCGGATTGGAGATGACGGAAAAAGAAGATTTGGGCATCTGCTGAATCAGATATGGAGGGGAGAAAAAAAGATTCCGGAAACATGGCGTGTGGGGGTAATGTGCCCGATACACAAAAGTGGAGATAAAAAGGACGCCAGTAATTATAGAGGTATAACCATTATGTGTATCGGGTACAAGATTGCCATGACTATAGTGAAGAATCGGCTAGAAGAGGAAGTGGAAGAAAAGGGTTTGTTGCCGGAATCGCAAGGAGGGTTTCGAAAAGGGAGGGGAACGAGAGATCAAATCTTTACGCTAGCGAGAATAGTTGAGAGAGTGTTAGAGGAAAAGAAAAGTGTGTATGCGGTATTTCTGGATTTGAAAGCAGCGTATGATTCAGTGGCCGAGAGAAAGGTTGATGGAGTGCTTGGAGAGAGGAATGGGTGAGAGGAATGTATGAAGAAAAGAGCAAAGGTAGATGGAAAAGTATCGGAAAAGTTTAGAGTATGGATGGGGGTGAGACAGGGATGTCCGCTTAGCCCGTTGCTCTTCAATTTATATATAAGTGAATTAGAAGAAGTCCTGAGGAACGGGCAAGCGGGCGGGATTTTAATAGGGAACAATGAAGGTGTGGATGTTGGGCGTAATGCGGATGATGTGGTGTTGCTGCGAAGGATTGGGGAGAAATGAATGAGATGTTGCAAAGGGTTGAAAGGTATATGGATAAGCGAGGTTTGTGTGTGAATGTAGGAAAAACGAAGTGGATGAGATTTAGGAATAGAGGAAGAGAAGGAAGAATGAAAGAATTAACATGGAAGGGAGAAGTGATCGAGAGAGTGAAAGAGTTTAAATATTTGGGTTTTGTGTTTAGGTGGTGTGGGGGTACAGGGAGCACGCCAGTGGCTGAAGGGGAATTTTCAGATGGCGTGCAAACTGTGGGATGCATGTGTAAAACCAATTTTAATGTATGGTGTGGAGGCATGGGGTATGAAAGCATATGAATGTATCGAGAGAGAGCAGGTGACATTCCTGAAGCAGATGTTGGCGGTGGAAAGATCAACGCCCAGCTACATTCTGCTTCAGGAAACGAACAGAACGTGTATGCATGGAGACGCAATGGAAATAGTGACTAGGTATGAGATGAAAGTGATAGGATTGGAGGGGGAAAGGTTGGTAAAAGAAGTGTGGAGAACGTGTGTGGGAGTAGGAGAGAGTGGTTGGAGAATAGAGAGGAGAAAAATGTATGAAAGAGGAGCAGGAGTATCTGAAAGTTTGGTAAATGAGTGGTTGGAAAAAGGAGTGAATGTGGCAGCTTGGATGAAGGTAAAATGGGAAGAAGTAGAAAAGCAGGAGCGTCAAAGGTGTATTGAGAGTAGTGGGTACAACCCTCTTTTTAAAAGGTGGCAGGTGCATGGGAAGATACCTGGGTACCTAGCAAATTGCACATTGAACAGAGGGCAGAAGGTAGCAATGGCTAGAGCTAGGTGTGGCTATATATATATATATATATATATATATATATATATATATATATATATATATATATATATTATCCGTGTAAATATTGTAAATGCTTAATTCTTATTAATATAAATTCACCACCGTGAAATTAAAATCTAAAACCGAGTTTAATTTAGCCACAGTCAAATTCGTTAGTACCTAAAGAAAACAAGGTAGTTAAGTGAAAGTGTTGTGTGCATTCCGACGTCCGGCTGACCGTGCTGACCTAACCGTATGCAGTCATCAGGAGCAGGAACCGCTCCCAACGAACAACGCACACAAAACAAAGGTAAGTCTCCCGTTAATTATTCAGTGATCTTTTTTCTGTTGCTCCCTCTAAGTGAACCGGGTCGTTAACTAGGCAGAAACTGGTTGTCCAATTTACCTATTTTTTTGTTCCTAGTTAAAAAGAAGACCAATGCGACTTGGTCGAAACGTTGCAAATCGGTTCTTTTCAGAACCATCAAAACTTGCAAATTCGAAGATTAAAGCCGAACATTGACAATGTACATATATATATATATATATATATATATATATATATATACAGGGTGTCCCGTTAATGCGGGGAAATGGCTGGGCCATAGATTCCTGAGGTCAAAATATGACGATTTAACGCAACTTATCTATATCCAAAAATTTACGATTAAGCCGGAATTTGGCTTCAAAGTTTCAATTTTTTTTATTTCTTTTGTTTATAACAATTGAACGCTTTATTTGATTTCAATGAAATTTATTTTTAATAACTACCATAATATAATACATCATTTCAGTTATTATGACTATTATTGGTTAACAAGAAGTATAAGAAACAGTAGTACCACCACTTAAAAACTAAAATATTTTTTTATTGGTGGATCTAATAAAAACTAGAAAAATACTACTTGAAAGACAATTTAATTTAAAAACTTTTTTATCTCTTAATAATATTTGATATCTTTTACGGTTTTCCCACAAAAAAATAAAATATATATTTTGTATCTAGTAAAAACAAAATCAAGTTTTTCATCGAATCGAAAAAAAATGTTTTTCGTGGCCGTCTTTGTTTAAAAAATGTAAATTATGTATAATAATAATTATTTAGTGTCTTTTAACAATTAATTTTTAACTTTATTATAGTTCATAAATATTCATATTTGGAACAAACAGATATCTTGTTTGTATTAGAATTTTGCAAAGAAAATTGTTTGAAAAGTGTTAGATGTTGTTTTGATTTATTTTATTAATTGATATTATTTAATTTTTATTCACTAGAGTAAGTTTATTTACTTATTATTGAGTGCATAATGAGTATACTATATTCATATTTTATTTTTTTATGCAAAAACTGTACAAGATATCAAAAACTGGTAAGAGTCAAAAAAGTTTTTAAATCTAATGCCCTTTCAAGTAGATTTTTTTGGATTTTATTGGATGCACCAATAAAAAAAAAAATAGTTTTTAAGTGGTGGTACTACTGTTTTTTATACTTCCTGTCAATCACTAATGCCAACAGTAACTGAAATGATGTATGATATTATGGTACTTATTAATAATAAGTTTCATTCAAATCAAATAAAGCGTTCAATTGTTATAAACAAAAGAAATAAAAAATTTTGAAACTTTGAAGCCAAATTCCGGCTTAACCGTAAATTTTTGGATATAGATAAGTTGCGTTAAATCGTCATATTTTGACCCCAGGAATCTATGGTCTAGCCATTTCCCCGCATTAACGGGACACCCTGTATATATATAATTATATCCCGCACGTGTCATCCGCGGAGCCGAATAAGCAGATTCCAGGGCAGCTGCGCTGCATCTTATCATGCAGTTTTTTCCAAACGCTACATTTTGCGCTCCCACAATTAACAGTATATCTCTAGCTCTTGTAAAGTAAACACGTTGTAATTCATTAGGAAATAGAAAATAAAATCTTTTTAAAAACATAATTCACAATCTGTGAAACTTAACTGGCGCTGCGAACAGGATTTTCGCGACTGGAAGTGTTAACCTATCGACGGGATCGACCCACTGCATGTGATTTCTATCCCTGGGGGAGCTGCACGTCCAGGTGGCTTTCAAGTCTTCGCGCGAAAAGAAAACCCAACGACGAGTCCAGAGGAGAAGATACATTTAGGGATTCACTCACCATAAGATGCAAATCCTAGTGCTGTAAGTCCTTTGTTTTCTTTATCCTTAAAACTCGTAATTGCTTTAGATTTTAATTAATGATTCATTCAAATCCGGAAAGTGAAAAAAGTGAGATAGAAATAATTGCTGACGATTTAGAGATTTTATCATTAGGAACACAAATAACTGATAATTATAAAATTAAATCAAACATAATACGCGAATCTAAACTTAATTCACCAAAAATGAACCCATCCGAAAATTTAATTACAGACAGAAGTGAAATCAATTTGTTGATGCATGCTATCCCGGAATACTCACCTGGCCAAAATTTATCAGTCTTTATTAGTGAAGTTGATAATTTACATAAACATTTAGAACGTAGATTATCACTCGATTTAGCTTATGCAGTTAGTTTTTCGGTAAGATCCAAAATAAAAGGTGAAGCTAGAGATTTTATTGCTTATCAAAACGCATTTGAATGGAACGACATTCGAAATGCCTTATTACAAAAATACGGAGATCAAAGAAGTGAGGAATTGCTAGAATCGTCCTTAAGACAATGCGTTCAACAAAAACATGAAACGTACCTAGACTATTACAGCAGATTATTAAAAAAATACAATGATTTAATGCAACATATTACTTTAAACATAACCGATCAAAATTATTTAAACTACAAGAAAATTGATTATAATAAATTAGCACTAAAAACATTTCAAATAGGTCTACTCGAACCATTCCGAAGTTATATAAGTAACTTTCAATTAAATACTATTGAGGATTGTTTAAATAAATGTAGATTTTTTGATAATAGAAGACAAGAATGGGATTACTGTGAATTTATTCGAAAAACAACTGAAACCAACAAAAAGATTCCTAAATTTACACCCGTTTCTCAAAATCAATCTCAACAGCCCCGATACAATCAAAATCAATTCTATAATAATAACAATAATTTTTCTCGACCACAGTACGCTCAAAATTCACAACACCGACCTATTCAAAATCAATATTTTCAACCTAGACCCATTCAACAACAAAATTTCCAACCTAGACAATTTCAAGGATCAATAAATAAACCCTTGCCACAACAAAATAAATTTTTCACAAACAAACAAGTTTTTGGTACACAGGCTGCATCAGGCATGTCTAGAATAAATAAACCAACTCCAATGTCTGTTCAAACTAAAACACAAAGTCATCAAACGCCAAATTATTCAAGACCAAAACAACAGGTAATTGTTGAAGAGCTATATAACGTAGAAACTAATCCTTCTCAAAATTATGAAGACGAATCTCAATTTTTAGACACATTAAACGATGAATTAGAAATACACGACGATAACAATTATGAATCAAATTCTGAAAATTTTCGTATACCGGCCTCTCCGATAGAAACATCAGGAACGTAGATTTAAATTCCATTAAAATCAAATCAAAATTACCTTTCATTTATTTACCAGATTTAGATTTAACCATTTTAGTAGATTCAGGTGCAACAAATTCTGTAATAAATTCAAAACCCGCTTGCGAGAAATTCTCACAATATTTTTATGAAAAACCATTTACTGTTTCTGGTTTAGGAAATCAAATTAATTGTAAAGATAATTTAAAATTCCCAATTCTTCGTGAATTTGGTATATCATCCGATATACACTTACACGTAGTTGATTGGCATAAAAAATTCGACGCTCTAATAGGTAGCTCCGATTTAGAAAAATTAAATGCGACTATAAACTATAAGAATAATACTTTAGAACTGAATGGTATTAAAATTCCCTTTTATTTAGAACTTAATAAAGAAACCATTTCTCCACAGAAAATTAACGGAAAAAATTATGTAAAGATTCCCGTTACACTAAACAACGGTGAAGTTATTATTCCACCAACAAAATTATCTGAAGAATATTTTATTCCAGAGTGCCTAGCTGTTTCAAAAAATGGCTTTTGCATGTTACCTTTAGATGAGACATTAGAAGTAAATTTAAACTGTAATGAACGTATCGACGTCATCCCTTTTTTAAATCACGAAATTAATGAACCCCCTAAGACCCAAAACCAGCAAATCAACATTTCAAATTTAATAAGAACACAACACCTAAATTTAGAAGAAAAACGCGAGATTACTCGAATTTGTAAACAATTTTCCGATATATTTTATAACGAAAATTGCGATTTGACATTTAGTAACGCAGTTAAACACGAAATACGAACTAAGACAGACGAACCAATTTATGTAAAATCCTTTCGACACCCTCACGGTATGAAACAAGAAATTGACAATCAAATTCAAAAACTATTAAATGATAAAATAATTAGACCCTCCATTTCGCCCTACGGTGCACCCGTATGGATTGTTCCAAAAAAGACGGATGCCTCCGGGAAGAAAAAATTTAGAATGGTAATAGATTATCGAAAGCTGAACGAAAATACAATAGAAGATAAATATCCCCTGCCACGTATTGAAGAAATATTAGATAATTTGGGCAAGTGTACTTACTTTACAACCCTTGACCTAGCCCAAGGTTTCCACCAAATTGAGATGCATCCCAACTCAATTGAAAAGACCGCATTTTCTGTAAATCAAGGACATTACGAATATCTAAGAATGCCCTTCGGTCTAAAGAATGCTCCTAGCACATTTCAACGTGTTATGGACAACGTCCTTCGAGAATTCTTACATGTCTTTTGTTTTGTCTACATGGATGACATCGTCATCTTTTCAAAATCCCTACAAGATCACATTAATCACCTTAAATTAATCTTCTGCAAAATGAGAGAATTTAATCTAAAGATACAACTCGATAAGTGTGAATTTCTAAGAAAGGAAGTATCCTTTTTAGGCCATGTTATCACACCAGATGGTATTAAACCTAACCCATCAAAAACAGAAGCTGTAACAAAGTACCCATTACCAAAAACGATCAAAGAAATCAAGTCATTCTTAGGATTAACAGGGTATTATCGAAAATTTATCTGTAATTATTCCAAAGTCGTATCCCCATTAACTAAGTGTTTGAAAAAAGGTTCCAAAATCAATATATCAGATCCAGAATATATTCAAGCTTTTGAATTATGCAAAGAACTGCTTTGTAATGCACCAATTCTTGCTTATCCTGACTTTAATAAACAATTTAAATTAACGACCGATGCCTCAAATGTATCAATAGGAGGAGTTTTATCTCAATCAAACCGACCCATTGCTTATTACTCTAGAACTCTAAATTCCGCCGAAAAAAAATACTCAACAATCGAAAGAGAACTCTTAGCAATTTTAGACTCAACCAAACACTTCAGACCTTATCTTTTTGGACAAAAATTCATTATCGAAACCGATCACAACCCGCTAGTTTGGCTTTATAAAATTAAAGAACCCAATTCGAGACTTGTACGATGGAAGTTAAAGTTAGAAGAGTTTGATTTTACAATAATTTACAAAAAAGGTAAAGAAAATCAAGTAGCAGACGCTCTATCTAGAATAGAGATCCATAATACTGAAGACGATAACGAATCCGTAATCGCAAACATCAATGAATTACCCGCTATTAACGACGAAGATATAGAACGTATTATCAATTCCCAAGTAGAAAACCTAAATGAATATTCAGAAATACTCGAAAATTTAGAATCATTATTAACTGAAAAAAGTGGTACTGTGCATTCAACCGACGGTGATAACGGAAAAACAATTCCAATTTCAGAACAATCTTTAAATATATTTTCTAATCGAATCATTTTTGATATAGGCGAAACCTACAAAAACCGCTTTACCAAACCATTTAATAAAAATAACTACAGAGTAACGATCACAGCAAATTCAATCGATCAAGATCTTTTGACATTCATTAAAGAAACCATAAAACCAAATTCAAACTACGCAATTTATTTCGTTGATAAACAACTAAGACGTCCATTCGAAAATCTTTGTAAAAATAATTTTAACGATACTGTTAAATTCTTCATTTGCAACAAACGCTCTATCGATGTTATAAACGACGAACAACAAAAGGATATTGTTATAGAATACCACGATTCAAATCACAATGGCATAACTGAGTCTTATAATCATTTAAAAGTAAAATACTTCTGGCCAAACATGAAACAAACTATAACAGATGTAATAAATAAATGCGAAGTCTGTTTACAATCAAAGTATGAAAGACACCCATATAAATTGAAATTTTCAGGACCATTATTAGCTAAAAGACCATTAGAAGTTTTACACATAGACACGTTTTCTTTCCAAAATTCTAAATTTCTTACGATCATCGATTTATTCTCACGATACGGACAAGCGTATTGGATAAAAAATGGCACCAGCTTAACAGTTTTAAATAAATTAAGACATTACATCTCTCACCATAATATTCCACAAAGAATAGTGTGTGATGAGGGGCGCGAATTTCAAAACAATACTTTCAAAGAATTTTGTAAAATGAATAAAATAGAACTTCACTTTACGACAGTAAATAATCCAAGTTCCAATTCTCCCGTAGAAAGATTTCATTCAACAATATTAGAAAAATTAAGAATTTTAAAACTTAAAAATCCTAACGAAATTCCGTCAAATTTAATGATTTCGGCAGTTTCAATTTACAATCAATCAATTCATTCATCTACTGGATTTTCACCCTTCTACTTATTATACGGCCCTTATGAAAAAAACCCAGAATTCGATTTAGACATGACTGTTTACGAACAATATAACGAAAAGAGAAAACAAGAAATTTTACCATTTTATGATCAAGTATACCAAAAGAATAAACAATTAGCACAAAATATTTTAGAAAAACGCACGAGACCCGTGGTGATCCACCTAATGTAGAAAATCGCGACGTTTACGTAAACCGAAACAAGCCTAGCAAAGTTGACCCCAAATACGAAAAAATAACAGTTGAAAAACAAGAATCGAATAAAATATTTGGAAAAACACAAAAATCCAGAAATACTACATCTCATGTTCAAAAACTGAAACGGCTAAGAAAATCATCTTCTTTACAGATTCCTAATTCTGATGACCGATGTTCCCCACAACCAGGCCCTTCAGGTCAAACCAATTGAAAACAACGGCTATTTTCAAGAACATATCGGACCAGTGAAAATTCTTGATCATTACCATAATTTTCTATTTTTTATAAACACAACACAATTAGAAATAGGATTTGAGCTACTACTAGCAAACGCTGAAACCTTACAAAACGAAGCCTCTATCGATAAACTAACTCTTGAAATTCATAAACAACTTTTATCAAACTGTAAAGAAATTGAATTGTTATTGAGAAAATTCAATTATAAATCTAAAAGAGCATTGGTTAGCATTCTAGGGAAAGCAATCAAATTCATTACCGGAAATCTGGATGAAGACGATCTACATAACATTAATAATAATAATAATAATAATAATAATAATAATAATGTTTATTGGTGCTATTAACATTTTACATGTTTTACACAGGTCTTAGTAATTGATTTTGTTATAATCATCATCAAGGTAATAGCAGATGTATACATTAATATTATAATAAATATAATAAATATGCAAAAACATTCAAAGTACAAGTTAAAATACAATTTAAAACACAACAATTTTTGTTAATAATGATAAATAAAATATATATACAAATAATAAATTAAGAAACAGATAGCTAAAAAAATATAAAATTTGCCGGGACTAGATTATGGGAGTTGACAAGTACTCATCAAAAGAGTAGAATGCTTGTTTAGTTAAGTAGTTTTTACACCACTTTTTATATTCCTTAGGGTCTAGTTGCTGGATATTAATGACAATTTACAAAAATTACATAACAACCAAAATTCTGAACTAGAGCAAATAAATAAATTAACTACTTTTGCAAATCACTTATCAAAAAGATATTCTTCTGACTTAGAAATTTTAATGTCAAATATAAATAAAACAAAACTCTTTCTTGAAAATCTAAAGTTCATTGAAGATACCAGAACTCTCTTGCAAAATGAGGTATATCAATCAGAACGATTATTAAAAACATTACAAATGCTTGAAAGAGCAATCAGTCTGGCATGGAAACAAATACCCGATTTAGAATTATTAAATGTCGATGAACTTTTAAATGTCCAAAATTACTTATTAAAAATTTACAATCCAACGCAATTATTGCCTATTGACAACACTCACTTAATAAAAATTCTAGAATTATCAAAATTAATTGCAATAGGAACAGATGAAGCAATTACGTTTTTACTCAAAATACCCATCCTGAAACCATTCTCTGCAAATTATTCCCAAATCTATCCTGTACCTAATTACCAAAATATTGCAATCATTCCACCAAAATTATTTTTAATCGAAATCAATGATTTAAATTACTGGACCAATGAGGACTGCCAAACATTCCATACCATTACCGTGTGTCTACAACAACCGGAACTAGAAGACTGTACCCCATCGAACATTGACAAGTGCCAAACTACAAAAATTGTTAATGACTATCAAATTGTCTCTGTGTTACGAAATAGACAATTATTGACCCTAATGAAGAAGAAACAAGAAATAATTGAAGATTGTCATGGACAGCTAAATAGAAAATGGATCCAAGGAACAAATATCGTCAGTTCATCTTGCAGAATTATAATGGGCAAATCAATATACGCGAACACTATACCTACATACGAGATACCGATATACCGCATTCCAAACAAAACATTGGAATTTCACCAGGAAACAAAACTTCGGCTGAGGCACCTTAAAAACCCAGCAACTCTCCAACAAGAAGCCGAGGAGCTGGAACGGCAACCCATACATTTGGAACCACTGGTTCACATCATTCATTATGGATTTACAAGCTTTGCAATTTTGTCGTTAGTGTTCACCATTATCATGATCATCAAATTCAGAAGCCGCATAGTCGACCTTTTCTGCAAACCAAGAAAAATCATTCGAATCGAGATGGCTGATCCAAATCAAGAGGACACTCAAAATATCCACCCTTTGCCAAATTGAACGTGGACGTTCAAACCTAAGGAGGGAGGAATTATATCCCGCACGTGTCATCCGCGGAGCCGAATAAGCAGATTCCAGGGCAGCTGCGCTGCATCTTATCATGCAGTTTTTTCCAAACGCTACATTTTGCGCTCCCACAATTAACAGTATATCTCTAGCTCTTGTAAAGTAAACACGTTGTAATTCATTAGGAAATAGAAAATAAAATCTTTTTAAAAACATAATTCACAATTTGTGAAACTTAACTATATATATATATACGTTGTCCCCAGAAATTTTGAATATGAGTAATGTAATGTGTATTGTATCTCGAATATTATTATTGGTTGCCATGGTTGTTGCTGCAATATGCATGTCAATTTGACGTACATAGCTTCAAAATGTTAACAGGAATTTTATGATTGTCTGGGAACAAGGGCATAGCTAACACGTGTCCACGGATTGCCCTTCTTAATAATTTCGTGATGTGCCTAAAGAAACAATAACAACACAAAAAACGTCGTATTGTACTTACTGTGATTTAAGTCATGTGACAGCAGCTAATAGTTATATCATGTAATGCCTGGCGGTGCATTAGCACGAGGAGTAGTAGTTTTAACTATTAGCTGTTATATCTTTCATATGTTTTCTGATATATATATATATATATATATATATATATATATATATATATATATATATTTGCGTAAACCTCATAGTTTTCGAGAAAAATATAGGGAAAGTACTATGATGGCCAAATCACCATTTTATTTATCTTATCTTAAGTGTTAACTGGTTTTTTCTTTGACCATAAGGGGTTTCGAAGCAAGCAAAATTTTTTATAAAGAATAAGTTTTTTTTCCTAAATTCATATTAAAAAAGTTTTCCCTATAGGAAACCCCATCACTTTACACACTGTATATATATGAAATTTGAAAATGAAAAATAATTATTTGAGCATTACTGCACCGTTATCTCACAAAACATATTAACTAGAATCTCGCGACGCGTCTAAAAAACGATATCAGCATAAATAAAAAGGCCTGTTCAACAAGGGCATAGCTCTGCTGACGAGCTGTGATACAGCGAAACACGTGTCCAGAGAGTCCCCTTCTTAATAATTTCGCGATGTGCCTAAAGAAGCGATAACAACACAAAAAACGTCGTATTGTACTTAATATGATTTAAGTTATGTGACGGCAGCTATTAGTTATATCATGCAATGCCTGGTGGTGGATTAGCACGAGGAGTAGTTGCTTTAACTATTAGCTGTTATGCCTTGCATATGTTTTGTGAGATAACGGTGCAGTAATGCTCAGAAAAATAATTATTTTTCATTTACAAATTTCACTTCTAATAATCTGCATCGGTAAATTAAGGTTTATTTAATTTACACATTTAAATGCCGTGAGCAGGCCTTTTTATTTGTGCTGATATCGTTTTTTGGACGCGTCGCGAGATTCTAATTCCAATGGAAGTGTTTCGATTTTATTAAATCGAATCATTCTCGTGTGGGCCTTCCACTTGGAAGGACCCACACAACAAGGGCATAGCTCTGCTGACGAGCTGTGATACAGCGAAACACGTGTCCAGGGATTGCTCTTCTTAATAATTTCGTGATGTGCCTAAAGAAACGATAACAACACAAAAATCGTCGTATTGTACTTAATGTGATTTAAGTCATGTGACGGCAGCTAATAGTTATATCATGCGACATCTCATTCGCCATCTTCAGGAGTTTTAAGTTATGAAGTTTAACTTTAAACTCCTGAGATGTCGCCGAAACGGCGAGATTTACCGAATCTAACAACACGAGAAAAAACCCGAAAACTTATAAAAACAGATAACATTCTAACACATATATATGTTATATTTAAGGTTTTCACGAGTGTTATTACATAACTTGTCTTCGGCTGTTGGTTCCGTTGGGACTGCTACCTCTTCCATTTCCCAGAATCGTGAGAGATCTTGATCATCACCAGATTGTGTAGATAAGCATTTATTTCCGGATGTGTTTTGGTATCTCCGCCTGATATTATATATCCGAACTCGGTGTTCTGAAGAAGGAATCCATTATATTTTTTCATACCCTCCAGAAGGATGTGTCCTGGGCAGTTGAATGTGTCATCGGCCAGATCAATTTCCTCAAACTGGTCCTTAACGGTTTGTGCGACTGGATATGCTGGTTGCTGGCTAGTGATTCGTGATAAAACGTATAATTGTGTTACTAGCTTAAACTCATTGCTTTTGTGTGGATGTAGGACTGCCTCTATCATTGAATTGGAAATTTGGCCCGTCATGTTTCCTACTCCAGAGACTGAATTGTGGACCTTTTGGAGTGGAAATCCTAGTATTTGAGCTGCATTTTCCGTGATGGACTCGTGCTGTAAACGGGAAGCTCTTGCTTGTTATTATATTCACTAGTGTTGTAGGTAATAAGTCTTTAATTTTCAGAACCCCTCCTGCGTGTGAATTGCTGGACTGGCCTGGTTGTGATTTGTTGTGCTGGGCAGTTTTGCCTAGATTGAGATTATACTAAGCGACGTTGAGAAAGATGCTGATCATTATGCAGTCATTTGTGATGATATTTATTGCAATTGCGGCATCGTTGTTGGCTGGGGCAGAGCTGTGTACTTGGGTGATTTAGGTAATTTATACAGAGTTTTCTTTCTCTGATAATCTTGTTTCTCTCTTGTACACTATATGCCAGCAAGGTAGGACAATGATAGACATCATAGTACCTGTGGCAGATTCTACATTGTTTGTGGTTTTCTGGCATTCCGATGGAGAGTACTGGTCGATTCTCTTATAAGGACAGGAATCGTTTTTCTAGAAATGTCAGAACTTCGGATAGCTCGGGAACTTCGTGATTCTACTGACGAATGGGCCCCAGCAATCGGTGTCGTATCCCATGTTTTGGATGACTTGCTGTTTTAGTTGTGCGGGAGAGTTTGACTCACATATTGGCTGATCTGTCAGTGTATCTATTTTCTGTGCCAATAACAGCCATTTGTTATCGTACCGTCGTTTAAATGACACAGTCTGTCGTGTAGTTGGCACTGGTCATCGGTAGGTGAGATATTAATTACGCACCGATTCAGATATTCTAGTTTTTCAATATTCGATTGAAATTTGGTCCATTTGTCGTATCCACCTTCAAATGTCGGTATGTTTTTTTATTGGTTATTGGGCGTTGGGCCTCACTGAGTCTGTCGTGGGAAACCTGGTTGAAAAACTACGCAAATGGTTCTTCGCTTCGATCGTTTGATTGAACTGCCGGTGTTGATCTTCATCGGTTATTACATTCAGAACAGAAAGATACATTCTGAATATTTCATTCCAGAACTGCTCTATACTCGTGATCTACATTTCCATCCCATCTTGGCTTATATTTGATATCTGGAGAGCGTTGTTTAACGTTGTTTCAAAACATTGCATCTTCTGTCGGAACTTGATGACTTCAGGATCTGGTATAGATCTTGGTGATACGGGTGGTTTGGTATTTTGAACGGTTGGCACTTTTCATCCAATTGTTCCATTTGATCCCAAATTTTCTTGGCATCGGAAGCAAATTTACTTCGAATGCGAGCTGTCGCTGGCTTCTTAACCTCCACCAGAATCGCTCCTAATGGTTTGCCTCCTGCTATTTGGCTAGCTCATTCAGTTTTTCCATTTTCAAACTTGTACGCTGCTGGGCCTATATATTTAGTGTTGTCTTCGTTGGAGAGGACGCAGATTTGATCGGTTGGGGTGGTCGGATTTGTGATGACCTGACTTGGAGTGCCGTCACGCCGGGTCGTTTTTTGTTTGTTTGTCTGTCAAAACACTCGGTACTCGATCCCCAAGTCCTAAGATGACAATCCGTATCCTTTGGTTGGAGCGGAGTAGGTTTCGTCGTCTAGGTTAGACGTGGTGAAGTTGATAGCAAACCGTTTCGAAGGACCATGTATACGCTGATGGCGCTCTGCTGCGGTGAGAACGGGCCCTCGGTACAAGTGGAGCTTCTGGGTCGCTCCTAGGTACTGGTTGCTGTTGATGATAGTTTACACTGGTTGTAAGGCAGCGAAGAGTTTACTTATTTTAAAGGAGAATTGCACTCTGAGGTTTTTAGACTCTTTGTTAGATACAAGTAGCTCGCAGTGAAAGTTGGTTAACTCTGATTTATTTCCTAAATTTTGCACTATTTATATACAATTCTTATTTACATAAAGGCCTAATCTACATGGTATCTAAATAAGAGACAATGCGTTGTCGCTGGCGAGCTGTGATGCCTAGATATGCTAAATGTTGAAGCCTAGTCAGCTCCTTTTGCGTGTCTAGTTTTTGGGTTTTTGGCTACTACACAGGGGTAGAATAGGTGACAATGGGTACCACCGCCATTCTATACAGCCAATACGTGATTTTGGTTTTTTCATTAGCCGCCGACAGACTCAGAGCGATGGTCACTATAGATCGAATTACAAATAGACAGCCAGCTTAACAATTAAATATTAATAAAATACCCATTCCTAATCCTGTTAATCTAGGGGACCCGATTTATTACATATGGGAAAATGTAGATTAATTGATTGGATTGTGGAAATTTACCACAAAATATTAAAAACAGAGCGAATTTCAAATACTAATAAGTCATTAACTTTTCAAAATACTCAATTTGTATCGGTAGTAAGTGACAGAGTGCCGGAAAATGAAATGCATATTAATTTGAGTTGGTTTCTCTTAATTTCAATCAAATTAATTGAAATATTAAACGGTTTTAAGAGATAGATAATTCTAATGCTAATGAAAAGCTATTGAAAAGCAGATGAAATTCAGTGCGAAAAACATGTTGATTCTACAGTTAGCCGAAACATTAAGGGTAGGTTTATAGTAAGTTTTATTTTTATTTAATTGGTTCTTAGAACATATACAGATTCACTCAACATTTTGGTCCTTCGAACATATACACATTCCCTGAACACAATAATTTGTATTTGCATGACATATTTTCTTCATGTCTTCTGACAATATTCTTTAAAATTTGTAGCTGCTTATATGATAATATGATACAATAATAACAGTTTTGTTTAAATAAAAATGCAATTTGTGCCAACTATGTATCGGTATGAATAAATATTAATATAATTACCATCAAACAATACAATAAGAATATATTCGTTTATAAAAAAAAGAAGATATAATAGTCTGTCTATTATTCAGATAGAACGCTTCATAGGAATTACACCTATAATATCGGATGTAAATGTCGTTAGACCAGACCCAGAGGGAGGTCACAGTAAATATTAAAAGTAAACAAATTTAAGTGATAGCCAATCGTCACGTGTTTTAGAACGTAATCAATTTTCTACACTGGGATAAAATACGGATGCATATGTATCGTATTCGTAAATTTTCATATTGAAAGTACAATAAATAATGCATTTAAATCATTTCTGGAAAAATATTGTAAAATGCGCATTCCTGATGAAAAAGAATGTGGATCCTGCGTATATTGAAACCATACAAAAAATTAAAGATATTATTATTAACAACATTTATATATGGTGTGGTATGGATGAAACAACAGATAGAATAGAAGTTTTGGATGAAGAAATCTTGACCAACAGTATTTTGATATATGCAAAGAATTGAAGAAAACAGATAATAACACTACAACAACATTCATAAATGATGGATTGACTAGCTTATTTTTGCCGTAGGGTGTACCAAGTTACATAATTTAATACGGTCCGACACATTGAATACATTGTACAAGTTTAGGACATGGATTGAAACGAATTGCTGAAACAATAGGAATGACATTTCTTTAGGTATATTTAATTAAAAATGAGAAAAAAAGTTGTTTACAAGGTCCTCTGTTCTTATTCAAGAAGAGATTTTCTGACATCTCACCATCCAATGAATTAGTCTTTATGCGAACAATTTAAAAGAATTTAATTAGGTTATATACGACTTTCCCAAGACGACAAGCAAATCAGTTAATGGCCGTCAATCAGTCAGAAACAAGAGCTAAGTACAATCTAGCTTACATAAAATCTGTTTAAATTTTGTAAGCTACACAATAAAACTTTTAGAAAAGCAAGTAGTGTCGATGCATGTATCTACAAATTTAATGAATAATTTGAAAGATTAAAATTAAATTTAGCAAATATCTGCACAAATTGGCCAAGGAATGAATCAAAAATCAGAAGATCCCAATTTTCCAATGAATCCAGCTATAATAGCTAAATTAAAAAATGCGCCCATAACAAGTGGCGTTGCGAAGAGAAGCTTTAAATTTATTGAGCGATAGAATGCATAATTGTACAATTAACACGTTGAGGCCAGCGTTTTTGTACCCTACAATTATTCATTTAAAACGACAAAATTTGGCTCGCACGCCTATGGTTGTTATGGTTGCTATGGAAGTAATTGAAGTCCTGTAGGCGCGATAATATTATTTATTGTCACCATGGAAGTAATCAGTGGCGTACCAAAATCGTAATAACTCGTGTACCACCGGTGGTACCCGCCAGCGTTAACGTGAAACACCTAGAACAACATTTAGTGCACAATTGTTTTTATGACTAAATTTTAGTTATTTTGAAATGTATACAAAATTACAATTTAATTTTTAAATACTCTTAAAAATATTATATATAGCGTAAAGAAAGTATGTTAATTTTAGTTTTAAGCAGTTACTTGTAGAATTTCTATGCAAAATATATTGATAAACATATTACATAATAAGAAAATATAGCTTTCTTTAATGCATTTTTTTTCTTTTTTTTACATTAAGTTTTTCTTTTTATAAGTGTTTTCCAGATCAAATATCTTTGTAAGAATAAAAGATAAAAATACTAAAGTCAGTTTTACATAGAAAGAATCATATAAAGGAAAAGAAACTTTGTTTACATATTCAAGAAATGTATTATTTTAACTTGAAACACACAAGATTATAATGTGGCCACTACATAAAGAGTCAAGACAAACAAAACAGATATATTATGATATCAGTATGATATGATGAGTTTGCTATCCTACATATCAATTGTTTACCATAATTTATTATTAATTTAATATTGAAATGATAAATAAACATAATTATATATAATAATTATTATATAAAGGTCGTGAATAGTATCTTTCAGCAAAAGATTTTGAAGATCATAGGTTCTAATTGAATACTTTGGCTATGTGCCTACTCGTAGGTATTTCAATATTCGCTAATTTGTTTTTAAACTTCAAAATTACAGTTTTATTTGATAACTGAAATGTATTCTTTATTGTCTTCGCTTCTCCTACATTTTACAAAAAATATACAAATAATTTAGGACACAGGAGCCATGGGCGGAGTCCAATGTTTACCAATAGTCTTCCACTCAAACCCTCGTTCTTCCGTAGACAAGTAATACACTTTTTGTTCTTTTCATGATTTTTATAAATATAGAAAAATATATATTTTTTAATAAAAGATAATTATTGGACTGACCCACTTAAAAACTACTATTGTGATCATATCATAATTTTTCACATTAATCCCTAGGTTATCCTATTGTGTGTATATAATCTTAATATAAAATGATTTTTGATTAAAAAAACATATTTTGTGCTACATTAGTGTCTATGTAATTGATAGTTGTTTTCAGTTCATCTAGAGTATAATACAGTAACAGTTTTCGCCTAAATTTAATTTGTGTTGTCTTGCAATAAGGTACTAGATTCTTGTTATGAAAATTACTGGTGAATAAGTATTTTTAATACAATTTCATAAATACCTTCAATCTTTTTAATTGTTTCAAATATAATTTGATGTTTCTATATATATATATATATATATATATATATATATATATATATATATATATATAGCGCAGTTGTTTTCAGTTCATCTAGAGTATAATACAGTAACAGTTTTCGCCTAAATTTAATTTGTGTTGTCTTGCAATAAGGTACTAGATTCTTGTTATGAAAATTACTGGTGAATAAATATTTTTAATACAATTTCATAAATACCTTCAATCTTTTTAATTGTTTCAAATATAATTTGATGTTTCTATATATATATATATATATATATATATATATATATATATATATATATATATACAACGTGTCCACGTAAGTATGCAACAAATGGGAAACTTTTTTATTATTCATTTCTCAGAAAATTGTATTCCTTATAAAAGTTAGTGCTTGATCTTAAACATACAAAAATGACAAAACAAATTAACCACCTTAACGATATTATTCCTTTAATAACAATCACTCGATGTGATCCTCTTCCCTCGCAATACATAAATTTGTTCTTCTCTTAGAATAAACTCTGATTTTTAACCACCCCCATAAAAAGTAATCAAGTAGATTTAGATCAGGTTAGCGAGCAGGCCATGGAAATTTTGAATGTCTTCCAATCTACTTCACATTAAATTGTTAATTTAAATTGTTAAGGGTGGAGGCTTCTACTTCGTTATACATTATTCTTCACAAATGAAACAACTTATAGTTTGATAATGACAAGTTAAAATTGTCGAAACTATAGTCACTAAATAATCAGTGTTATACAAACCAAGTTAAAAAGTTTTTTATTTGATAATTTAAATATTCAACTACGACACGAGCACTTTGTGCAGGTGCCCAATCCTACATAAACCAAAGAGAATTTCTTGGAGCCAAAGGTAACCTATAAAAATAATTTTCCAATTCCATATTTAAATATCTTTCTGAATTTTAATATGAAGGACCCTATCATATTTCGGTTCAAAAATCCAGACCAAACATTTATTTTTCGAGAATAATAATTTTTGTAGATAATTCCGAATGCTGGATTTTCTGTTGACCACCAACTACAGTTTTATGATATAACTACACCATTTGCAGTAAATGTAGCTTCATGCGTAAACGGGATCTTATTAGGAAATGTTCTATCAATTTCTATTTCACCTTGTACCATGAAACAAAATATAGAATGGTTGTCGTAATCATGTTCTTGCAAAATTTAAACATATCTTGGTTTAAATGCTTTAGACTTATTTCCCAATTTTATTATTATTGTTTCAGGATTTTTAACGAGGCTTTGCAAGATATCTAATGAATTATCCACATTTCTCACTGGATTAGTACGTTCTTTTTAAAATGCAATTCAAATTGCTTTAAAATTCTTGACATTTTTGAATAACTGATTCTCTTTTCGGGGTGCCTGCCGTTAAAAATTTCAACTGCTTCGCTGCAAATTTTATAGTTATCGCCACACATTAGCACCAACTCTGCTCTGCCTTGTAAAGTTAATCGCTCTGCCATAATTTATACAGATACGTCAAAACTAAGGATACTTGATAAAATTCGCTTAAAAGTGCAAAAGTCGTAAAAATTGTTAATTATCTTTCTAATATAGCATTGAATGTCATTTGTTATGTCTTTTTTTTAGGTTTAAGATCAAGCACCAACTTTTATAAAGAGTAAAATTTTCTGAGAAATTAATAATAAAAAACTTTCCCATTTGTTGCATACTTACATGGACACGTTGTATATATATATATATATATATATATATATATATATATATATATATAAGTTAAATTTCGTGGTCGAAAATTTGGTTTTTTAAAAACTATTTTTATTTATGTCACGCGACTGGGAACTACGACTCGGGTTATTTTAATTTACGAAATAACATAATAATTAATTTAATAATGAATTAACACAGGACGTGTCTAACTGGATTACAAATCTAATATTAATATTATACATGCGCGCTAGGACCTTTTATAAACTATAACTTACACACTAAGCAAAACGCCTACATACGATTGCGTCATCTACTTACTACGCTAAAATAAATGAATATGAATATTAAAACAATAGATTAATTATTAATTAACAAAATAAATAATAATATAGGGCATTGTTGTAGCTGCAGGTTACTCTTCCCCCCTCAGATTCTGCACACCGTGGGAGAGAAGTCTTTAGGGGTGACGACCACCTTTTTGGTCCTAAAATATTTAAGTCCTAGGGCCACTGCACCTATTGGGATTAACACATATAAAAGGAGTGTCCATGCACTGGGTTTAAGAGGGATGAATGTTTCTGTAATGTTGGGCACTTGAGCAAACACGGGGACGTCTTCTAGTTTAAGTCTCTTTAGTTTTATAGTAAACTTGCTCAGTTTGTAGGGGTCTATTTTCAGTTCGGATGCACTTATGAACACTGGGCTTCCCGATGTCTCTTCTAACTTTGACACTTTATTGTTTTTATACACAAGGTCGCACTTATTCGGTTCGATTAGGAAGACTCCTTGTAGGTAGCGAGTCTCTTCATGGTCGGGGCAGATGATCTTGATTTCTTCTTTGTATGGGAAGACAGCTAATAATTTGTTGGTATATGGTAGTTTCTCTAGGTGATCATTATTAATTTCGAGTTTGGTGAATTTGCATAAATCCAAAGTTCCATTAAGTAGTAATTTTGCTTCACAGTCCGCTTGGAAATTTAAAATTAAGTCATTCTTGCATTGAAATTGACCGTTGCTACCAAAGCACAAGTCACTTAGAGGCAATATTTTTTGGTTAATATTTGATTTTAGTAAAACTCTAACATTTGGAATTATAGTAACGTAGTCTGACTCGTACTTTGTAGGGATGGGGTACATCATGTATAAACTAAATGGATGTTCGTAATTGATGGGTAAAGATAGAAAGTAGTGAATTTGTGTTTCTTCAATTTTGCAATCGACAGTTATTACTGATTCGAAGTTAAGAATGTTTTCGGGTTTTAGATCAAAGGGTAGTTCTTCGTTGTAATGGGTTGAAATTTTGATTAATTCATCGTACAGGTCCTGAGGCCTAATTATGTCTGAGCTCAAGACTTAATTTGCAGAAGGCTAAAGAATTTATAATATTTTGCAGAATATTTCCAATTATGCCAAAAAGTAAGATCAGCTGATTGTATAGATCTTTCGTGAACAGGATATGTTGATGATCGACATCTTCTTTGAATATCGCGTATAATTGCTTGATCCTAGATTCTAATGTGTTCTGATTGTGTGAAATATCTTGAACGGTTTTTTTAAAATTTTGAATAATTTTTGTATTAACACTGTAGCCAAATTTCAATTGATTTTGGAGATTGTTTTCATTGTCTGCCAAATGTTTTAGTATTTTATTTATTCTTTCATTGTCACAGGCGTCCATATTGCCACTTATAGCTTTAATTACCGTACCCAATCCATCAATTAATCCTCTTTTAATTCGCTTATTTTTGACACCCAGTTGAATTGTGTTTATTTTTTCGATTATATCATTTCTGGAATAATTTAGCAATTTATCATAGTTTTGGAAATCGTTTTTATATTTAGAAATATTATTCGTCGTTTCTTTCAAAAATTCGTATTGGGCATTTAGTTTCTCGAATTCTTTATAAATGGGTTCTAAATTGTAGTGGTGTACTAAAGTGTGTTTAGATTTTTCTAATTTAGCTTTTCCTAAATTTATGGGTAGTAACCCTGCGTTTTTTGTAATGTCTTTAATTTCGAATCCGATCACAGGCGTGATGAGAAGTAACCTGGAACCGATTGGTAATTATTATTATTTAATTTTTTGAAGAACCGGAAGGTAGATCATCTAGTATATAAATGTTTATTTGTGTGTTGCAATCTTGAAAAATATAGCCTATCATGGTTTTTACAGTTTTATAATTTAGATTATCGAGTCCGCAGCTTAATTTGGGGATTGCCAGTTTTGTTACTTCATTACTAATACAAAATTGTCTCAAATTAATTAGAGTGTTGAAAAGGTCTTTTAACGTAGGTTTATTAAAGTGGTGTTGTTTTGTAATCAGATATATGATGTATCTATTGTCTTCTTTTAAATGGCATAATGAGTGGACTTGTGGGTTTTGTTTGTAGAGTTCCCTAATTTTGCCAAACTTTAATTTAAATTCTTTTGCTATGCCCTTGTTCATTTTTAAGTCTTGACTTACGCAGTGAGCAATCGAAAAGTCTGAAGGGGCATTAAATAAATCGTCTCTTACTTCTACAACATTATTATTTTCAATAATATCTTTCGTTTTTAAGCAATTTATAAATGTTTCGAAATTTATGATATTTTTAATGTCGAATATTTTTTTCCTTGGCCTTTTTATGTTTGATATGTGAATATTTCCTACTTGGTTATGGTGTCCAGTTTTAATTTCTGCGGTCTTTCGGTCGGGGTTTACGCTTTTGATTATTTCTTTTTTATATCTATTTTTTGTTTTTGACTGTTTTTGTCTGTCTTGAATTAACGCTTCTTTGGAATGTTTGGAATTTATTCGCGTGTTGTGTTACGTTTTTCAATAGCTCTAGTTTTATTTTCGGTTATAGTATCATTAATTTTTTCGTAAAATAATTTAACTTTAGTCTTGTTTGTTTGTTAGTGCTATTTTTAAGTCAAGATCTAATAGAGAGTTATTATCAATATGTCCAGAAATTATTTCAAAAGGTTTAAGTTTAGTTGTCGAATGAATTGAATTGTTGTAGGCCAAGATAGCATATAAGATTTTAGATTCGATTGGTTCTTTTTTATATAAATTTTGATTGTTTAATAGTCTAATGTGTTCCACAATTGTTGAATGGACGCGTTCTACTATTCCGTTCGATTCGGGATGTTGCGAGCTGATAAAATGAATTTTGATATGGTGAATTTCTGAAAGTTCCCTAATTACGGTATTTTTAAATTCTAGGTGATTATCTGATATGATTAAATTTGGAGTTCCATGGTGACAAAAGATTTTGATTAAATTAGTCGCGATTTCGATTTATAGGAATTTAATTTGTACATCTGGGTGTATTTTGAGAATGAGTCTATTATAGTCAGAAATTTAGCATTTTCTAACGCGATACAGTCGATATGTATTATTTCGAAAGGTTTCATAGCCGTGGGGGTGTTATTGAATTTTATTTTCAAGGGTTTGCGTTCATATTTTGAGACTAAGCAAGTCTCACAGTTATTTATGTAATCTTGAATAGACTTCCTCATGCTAGGCCAATAATATATTCTTTTTAATTTTGATTCGGTTTCGTCAATACCACGGTGGTTGGTTTTACCCTCGTGATAATTATGGATGATTTCTAATACATCACTATGATCTTCGACGTCCGTAAGAAAGTTATTGCATTTTATCATTTTAATTTCGGAGTTTTTAAAATATTTTTGGAGGACACTACTAAATGTTTCATATATCGGGTTCTTGAAATAGAGGTAGTAATTTACTTTGGGTACAATATATTCTTTTATAAAGTCAATTATTTCGTTAGCAAAATTGTTTTTTGAAAATAGAACATTAATTCTCATTTTTTTATTATTGAATAGATTAATGATTTTTGGTCGAGATGGTGAGTGTGATACTTCTGTGATAATTATTTGGGTGTCGCCCATGTTCACGGGTTTGTCAGAAATGGGAATATTTGTTATTGGATGTTCTAAACTGGAATGTATAGTTGCGCCATCGGTTTCAATATCGTCCACGTGAGTTTCTGCGGGTTCTACAATTAGTGATAATTGGTCATCAACATTTTTAGGTATTCTTCTAGATTTGGCCCATATTCTTCGTTAATGTTTAGTTCTATTCGCGAAAGTGCGTCAGCGTTTTTATTTAAAATACCTTTTTTATAGACAATAGTATAATCATATTCTGCAAGTTTTAGGCGCCACCAGACTAATTTTGAATTTGGTTCTTTCAACGACATCAGCCATTGGAGGTCTGTGACTATCTGAAAGATACGCCCAAACAAATAGGGACGGAAGTATTTCACAGCCCAAACTATCGCAAGTAATTCCTTTTCGATTGTCGAGTACCTGGTTTCTGAATAATTTAATATCCTACTAGCGTATGCAATGGGTAGGTCTGACCAAATTTTACCTTGCGATAACACAGTGCCGAGAGCTTGATTGCTGGCGTCTGTGGTAAGTATAAACGGTTTAGAAAAGTCGGGATATTGAAGTAAGGGATGATTTGTCAAGACATTTTTGCAGAGATTAAAGCAATTAGTGTAGTCGGGGTCATTAATATTGATAACAGAATTCTTTTTTAAGCATTTAGTCATTGGTTTGGTTAAATCAGCGAAATTTTTAATGAATTTCCTATAGTATCCTAACAGTCCAAGAAATACTTTGATTTGTTTCGTCGTCTTGGGGATCGGGTAATTTTGAATAGCTATTATTTTGTCGGGGTTTGGTTTAACACCTTCGGGTGTAACAACATGGCCTAAATAAGAAACTTCTTTTCGTAGGAATTCTGATTTGTCTAATTGAATTTTAAAGTTAGACTCTCTTAGTCTTTTGAAAACTTCAGTCAGTCTGTTAACGTGTTCTTGTAAACTAGTGGAGAAAATTATAATGTCATCCATATAGACAAGGCAATATTCGTTTTGTATGCCTCGTAGGATATCGTCCATAACACGTTGGAACGTCGCGGGGGCATTTTTTAATCCGAAAGGCATCCTCAAAAACTCGTAATGT
This sequence comes from Ontholestes murinus, assembly GCA_963969525.1. NCBI lineage: Eukaryota > Metazoa > Arthropoda > Insecta > Coleoptera > Staphylinidae > Ontholestes > Ontholestes murinus. The sequence goes on along the minus strand of OZ018389.1, from coordinate 41,825,795 downwards.
CCGTTTTCAGTATTGAACGCTGTCTTAGGGATATCTCGTTCGTCAATTTCGATTTGGTGAAATCCCGATGCTAAATCTAATGTCGTAAAATATTGGGCTTTGCCTAGTTTGTTTAGTAAGTCAGAAATATCAGGAAGAGGGTAACGGTCACCTATAGTTTTTTCGTTTAGTTTGCGATAGTCAAAAACGACACGTTATTTCGTCTGGCCTGAAGCGTCTAATTTTTTTGGTACTATCCAAATTGGGGAGGACCATGGGCTATGAGATGGTCTAATTATGTTCTGTTCTAACATTTCTTTTATCTGTTTACTTACTTCTGCTTTATGTATTTCTGGATAGCGATATGTTTTGGTGAAAACCGGAACTTCGTCTGTTGTAATGATTCTGTGTTTGATTTTGTTTGTGAATGTTAAGCTATTTTCTTTTAAATGAAAAATATCAGAGTATTTAGAAATGACATTTTTTATTATTGTCTTTTCTTCTTCATTCATATGGTCTGTACGAACTTTAGAAAAATCAAATTCAATATTTTTTGTGTTGAACATATTTAAATTACTATTGGGGCCTTTTTTATTTAAATTACAATTTGAACTTTGTCGGTATGACACCACGTCATATTCGCTGACGGGTGTTACGACAAAAGGTCGTTTAAGGGTTACTTCCCTATCTATATCAGTCTTGTTGACGACTGTACAAAGAGCCCTACCATTTTTTACAGTTGTGATACACTCTGGTATCAAAAAGTTTAAAACGTCCATTCTTGGGACTATTATTTGACCATTTTTTACGTTTTCTATTTCTACATCAATAATTTGCTTGCTTTGCGCCGGCACTAATATTCGCTTAATGAACGGTAAAGCAGCTGGATTTGAGTTATTAACATTTTCATATTTATTGTTTGCAAAATCATTATTATTATTATTACTGAAATTTTGTACACTATTTTCGCGAAATCTAAATGGAATTTCGGTATATGGTGTAATTACTAAATTTTTATTAAAATCTACACACGCGTTAATTTTGGACATATTATCGATCCCTAATAGAATATCGAACGATGAGTGAAAATCAAATATGTAGCATTTAAGTTTTGATGCGAAATTACTTTTAAAGAGGTTTTTTAGTGAAATGATTGCACTGTGTGTTCCATGGGAAGTACCATGGGCACTTGTTTAATTTATTAGCTAAACGCTAAACGGGGACTAATGAATGAACGTGTGCTTCCAGAATCCATTATAATTTTTGATTTCGTTATTGGGTCTATGATAAATGGCAATTTACTCGCATTATTTACTATTCCTAAATATTCAACCGATTTTGTTCCGAGGCGATCTAACCTAAAAAACTATCTGTTTCTTTCTCGTCGGTATAACTAGTTGTATTATTAATATTTTCAGAGGATGTGCCCGGTTGATCGAGGTTGTATAATCTTGGTCTGTTTGTGTATGTCGTTGGTGTCGACATGGGTGTTGGGTTTGGTAACTGAGGTGGATTTTGTCGGGGCAATTGATTAGTATTTGGATTAAAATTAGAGTTATTATTTGCATTATAATTATGAGCGTTATGATTAAAATTTGGGTTTTGGTTGTTATTGTAATTATTGAAACGTGGTCTTTTGTTTGGCGGATAGTTATTATTGTTATTATTATTAAATGGTCTATTATTTGAAAATTGATTTTGAAAATTTTGTGGTCTCCCGAACACTTGTCTATTTGTGGGAAATCGCTGTTGATGTTGCGCCCTAAATTGTAAATTTATTGGCTGACTTGGAAAAGGTCTATTTTGATGTGTAAATTGTTGGTTATTGAACGGTTGCGTTTGCGTATGAAAATGTTGTCTAATATTATTATTTGGTGTTTTCGGAGAGTCCAATGTACTCTGAAAATTGTTTTCTTCGATTACATAATTTATCGCGTCCTCTAGTGTAATATGATCGCGCAGGCGAACAATGCTTTGTATATTTCCGCGCAGACCGCGTACAAACGTTTTTACCGCAAGTTCATCATAGTTGTGCAAATGAATTCGCTTAGTAGCGTCTGGCAATTCCACAGCTGATAATGAATTTATCTTGCTAGCTAATCTACTTCGTAATATCTGGAGGCGTTCTCCGAAATCTAAATATGATTAATTTTTTCTAGGTTTTAAATTTATCAGATCTTGAACTAAGCAATCATAATTCCTTAAATCTCCAAATCTTTGTCGGAGGTGATTCCTAATTTCCGGCCAAGTGTTTAATTCTGTCCGCGAACCTATGGCAATCAGCGCGCGGTCTTGTAATTTGCTAATTATTGCATTTATTAAATAATTATTGACTTGGATATTATTTAATGGTCTAAACTGATTCAATACGGCTTCGCACCTAGATATGAAGACTTCCACTAATTCACTATTTCCGTTAAATGATGGAATTGTATCCATGTTTAATTTAATAAGGCGGTAGTCAACGTCTTCCACGTTTAAGTTTATATTTAAAAATTGATTTAATAGATCGTTAACGGGACTACCAGGAGTATGAGAATCGATAGGGGAATTATCGCTAATATTAGACGGGTCCGAGTCAGAGTCCGATTCGCTTGTGAACATAAAAATGAAAAAGCCTCTAAAAAAAACTTGTACTGTCCATCGGTCTTTGGTGTTCGTCCAGGGAGACTGTGGAACGGGTGATTTGATGTCCTTGCGTCCTGCTGCCTTTGGACTGGTGTTCTTGATTTCTTGAGAATCCTCGGGTCAGAAACGACGTGGAGATGATGTAGGTTATTTCCAATTAATCGTTGAATGAAAGGGGATTGATGTTCTCTCAGGCCTTCTTTGGAAAAAATCCGAACGACTGCGCCAGTTAAATTTCGTGGTCGATAATTTGGTTTTTTTAAAACTATTTTTATTTATGTCACGCGACTTCGAACTACGACTCGGGTTATTTTAATTTACGAAATAACATAATAATTAATTTAATAATGAATTAACACAGGGCGTGTCTAACTGGATTACAAATCTAATATTAATATTATACATGCGCGCCAGGAGCTTTTATAAACTATAACTTACACACTAAGCAAAACGCCTACATACGATTGCGTCATCTACTAACTACGCTAAAATAAATGAATATGAATATTAAAACAATAGATTAATTATTAATTAACAAAAGAAATAATAATATAGGGCATTGTTGTAGCTGCAGGTTACTTATACAGTAGACGCCCGCGCCGCTTATTAGAATCACGGATAATGTTATCAATCGGATATTGTTATCACTTTTGCGAAGAACGGGCCCGAAGTGTAATACTACATACAAAAATTTTCGTTTATAGTAATCATAATTTCGGTTTATGTTATCATTTTTTTCTTAGAAATGTTTTCGTCATGAGCAATGCAACCCCCAATTAGCGAAATGAGAAAAGCGCTGGAAGTTTTGCGACGTGGTGTGCAGCACAGGTCATCTGATTTTCAGGCGCATTACGTCTATGAAATTTATGAAATTTTCGTTAATAACTTGCTCCGCGAAAATCTGAGACAAACAACTCTGGACGAGTTTTTTTAATATAAATTTGTTTTTTATTTTGTTTCAAATTTAAATGAAATACATATTGTATATAGTAATAATTTTTTAAGAGTTTATGTTACGTTATTATAGTTTGTTACGTTATATATTTTTATTTAAAATAAAGTTTTGTTTTTTCGGCTATTATTATCAATCGGTTATTGTTATCAAAAACCCCGAGTCCCGTTGTGATCACATTAAGCGGCGTGCACTGTATATATATATATATATATATATATGTTATAGTTTTGGTGTTAGCAAACACGTTTTTAAAAAGGGTTGATTTTTATTATTATACAACGTTACTACACGAATGGATACAGATTTAACGGATGCGACTAACTCTAAGTAACTACTATTATGAATACTGGATTACGAATGCTGCTCTTATGATCTAATTACTCTTATTTATAACATAATTCTAAATACTAAGCATAATAAAATGTGTGGGCGTAATAAGTGCGCATTAAGATACAATATAGATATTATAAGAATAAATCTATTGTTAATTAATAATAAAAGTCCTTGTGTAGCCGCCAGGTTACTCCTATCCCCTTAGATTCGACATACCCCTGGGGATGGATCGATGTCTGAAGCAAATTTCACTTTATTTTTATTAAATCGTCTGTAGATGTAATGTATGATTGTTCCTACACTAGGTTTAACCGAAATGTACTCTTCAGGTGCAATTGGTATTTGTGAATAAATCGGAATGTCTTCTAATTTTAGTCTATTTAGTTGTATAGTGAAGTTTTTAACATTAGCACTGTTCATTTTAAGTTTTGCAGCACTCACTATTAGGGGGCTTCCCGAAAATGTTTCAAATTTAGGGATTTCATAGTTTTTGTAGATCAAGCTGCACTGGTCCACTTGGATGAGGTAGATCCCACGTAGTTGCCGGGCTTCTTCGTGATCTGGACATTTTATCCTTAGTTCTTCGTTGTTGGTAAACACGGCCAAAAATTTATTACTATCCGGTACTTTTTCTAAGTGATTCTTCTGAATTTCCAATTTTGTGTATTTACAGCCCTTTAAGTCTCCGTTTAATAGTAAATTTGTTTCGCAGTTTCCTTGATAATTTAGAATAAGTCATTTAGAGGCCATATGGTTTTATCAATTTTTGAATAAAGTATAAATTTAACGTTTGGAATTATTGTAGCGAAATCTGATTCATACATAGTAGGAATGGGATGCATCATGTATAGATTAAATGAATTTTCATAATTTATCGGAAGGGAAAGGAATTAGTGAATTTTTGATTTTTCGATTTTACAATTGACGGTGATTACCGATTCAAAATCTAAAAAATTTTCAGGTTTCAATTCGAAAGGCATTTCTTCATTATAGTGTGTAGAGATTTTAAGCAATTCATCATAGAGATCTTGTGGTTTAATTATATCTGAACTTAATATTTTTAGTTTACAAAATGTCAATGAATTTAGAATATCTTGTAGTATTTTTCCGATAGTTCCGTAAAGTAATATTAATTGGTTATAAAGGTCCTTCGCAAACAGGACGTGCTGATGGTCAATGTCTTCTCTTAGTATAGTATATAATTGCATGATTCTAGATTCCAATAAGTTTTGGTTGTGTGATATATCTTTTATTGTATTATTAAAGTTTTCAATAATTTTAGTATTTACACTATATCTGAATTTTATTTGATTCTGGAGACTGTTTTGATTTTTCTTTAGATGTTTCAAAACTTCATTAATTCTTTTATCGTCGTAAGCGTCCATATTTCCACTAATACTTTTAATTATTGAGCCTAATCCGTTTATTAATCCTCTTTTTGTTCTTTTTGTTATAACATTTATTTGTATGGCTTCAATTTTTGAAATGATATCTTTTCTAATATGCTTCAGGAGATTATCGTAATTTTGGAAATCTCGTTTATATTTTGTTATATTGTTTACGGTGTCCGTAAGGAATTCATATTGAGAATTTAGTTTATTAAATTCATCATATATTGGTTTTAAATCATAAATATGTACGAATACGTGTTTACTTTTCTCTAGCTTCGCATTCCCTAAATTTATCGGTAATATACCGGCATTAAAAGTTATGTTCTTTATTTCGAACCCTAATATTTGTGCTATAAACAGCAACCTGGAATAAATGATTTGAATTAGTTTTCGTTAATATAAATTTTAACTTGAATATTCGAATTTCCGAATAGGTAATTTATCATTTGTTTAACAATTTTGTATTCTAATTTATCAAGACCACAACCTAGTTTTGGTATATCTAATTTTTTAATATTATTCTCTGAACAAAATTTCTTTAAGGTGAGAAGGGTTCTAAAAAGGTTTTTGTGTGTGGGTTTATCAAAATATCTTTGTTTAGTAATTAAATATATAATAAATTTGTTATTGTCTTTAAGAAAACATAATGAAGTGACTTGGGGTTTTTGTTTAATTAATTCTTTCTTTCTACCGAATTTATTTTTAAACTCTAACGCTATTCCAGCACTCATATTTAAATCTTGGCTTACACAGTGGGCCAATGAAAAATCTTTTGGGGCATTAAAAATACTATCATTTATTTCTGTAATATTATCGTTTATTTCATTGTCATTGTTTGTGTCAAAGTATTTTTTAAAACTATCAAAATTTAATATTTCTTCTGTATTTTGTTACTCTGGGCCTTTTTATGTTTGAAATATGATTTTTTTCGACCTGGTTGTGATGTCTGAATTTCTGCGGTTTTATGGTCTGGATTAATGGTTTTTAATTTTTCCTTTTTATACTTATCCTTAGTTTTCGATTGTTTCTGTTTATTTTTTACATAAATAGTTCCGGAAATATTTGGGACATCTTCTCGTGTTTCATTGCGTTTCTCAGTGGATTTAGTTTTGGTTTTATTAATGTTTTCATTAATTTTTTCATAAAAGACTTTAACTTTGTTTCTGTGATTCTCAACGTAACTATTTGTAATAAAATTTTCAAGATTAAAATCTAAAAGTGAATTGTTGTCGATATGACCAGAAATGATTTATTGGGGTTTGAATTTTGTGATCGAGTGGATCGAATTATTATATGCCAATATCGCGTATAGTATTTTAGTTTCGATTGGTTCCTTTTTAAAAATTGATTGGTTGTTTAGAAGCCTGATATGTTCGATTATGGTAGAGTGAACCCTTTCTACAACTCCATTATATTCTGGATGTTGCGAGCTTATAAAGTGTAGTTTGATTCTATGCGTTTCAAGAAGTTCTTTAATGACTGTATTTTTAAATTCGAGATGGTTATCAGATATAATTAGATTTGGAATACCGTGATGCCAAAAGAATCTTATTAAATTATTAGCTATTTCAATTGCCTGATATGAACTCAATTTATATAATTGGGTATACTTAGAAAATGAATCTATAATTGTAAGAAATTTGGTGTTTTCGATAGCAATACAATCAATATGGACCGTTTCAAATGGTTTATTTGCTACTGGTGTATTATTAAATTTTAATTTTAGAGGTCTTCGTTCATATTTTGACACAAGACAGACTTCACATTCGTTTATATATTTTTAAATTGTACGCCTCATATTAGGCCAATAATAGAGTCTTTTTAATTTAGCTTCTGTTTCATCTATTCCTCTGTGATTCGTTTTGCCTTCATGATAGTTTTGGATAGTTTCCAAAATATCATCATTGTTTTCTATATCAGTTAGTAATTGTGTGCATCTAGTCATTTTGATTGCTGAATTTTTAAAATATTTTTGGATGATGTTACTGAATTTTTCGTAAATTGGATCCTTAAAGAAAATATAATAATTGACATTGGGTGTTATGTATTCTTTAACAAAATTAATTAATTCTTGTTCCAAATTTGGCTTTGAAAATTGTACATGGATTCTTATCTTACTATTATTGAATAGGTTATTTATTTTAGGTGCCGAAGGTGAATGATTTACCTCTGAAATAATGAGTTGATTATCGCCTAGGTTAACGGGTTTATCCGCTATGGGGATTTCTACGATTGGATGTTCTAGTTTCGAATGAATGGTTGCTCCATCATCTTCTTCGTCAATAAAATCTACATTTGTGTTTTCGGGTGGCTCAACTATCATTGATGCTTTTTCCATATCTTCAAAATTCTTTTAAATTATCTGAATACTCTTCGTTAATATTAATTTCTATTCTTGACAGTGCGTCTGCATTTTTATTTAGTTTACCTTTCTTATAAATGATTGAGTAGTCATATTCTGAAAGTTTGAGTCTCCATCTAACTAACTTCGAATTAGGTTCTTTAATTGACATGAGCCACTGAAGGGGTTTATGGTCGGTAACTATTTGGAATTTGCGTCCAAAAAGGTAGGGACGAAAATATTTGACTGCCCAAACAATTGCGAGTAATTCTTTCTCGATAGTGGAGTAACGAGTTTCCGATTCGTTGAGAGTTCTACTGGCATACACGATTGGTAGATCCGACCCAATAATACCTTGAGAGAGAACTGCACCTACTGCTTGATTACTAGCATCAGTCGTAAGAATAAATGGTTTAGAAAATCTGGGTATTGTAGGAGGGGTTGATTTGTCAAAATATTTTTGCATAAATCGAAACAGTTTCGATAGTCAGGATCATTAGGATTAATGATCGAATTTTTTTTTAAACATTTTGTTAAAGGTTTTGTTAAGTCAGCAAAATTCTTAATAAATTTCCTGCAGTAGCCTAAAAATAAAAGGAATCCTTTTATTTGTCTAGTAGTCTTAGGAATGGGATAATTTTGTATAGTAACTATTTTGTCTAACACCTTCTGGTGTAACTACATATCCTAAATAGACAACTTCTTTTTTTAAAAATTCCGATTTATCAAGTTGAATTTTGAGGTTTGCCTCCCTCAATCTATAAAATACTTCTTTTAATCTAATAACGTGTTCATCAAGGCTAGTGGAGAATATAATAATATCGTCCATGTAAACGAGACAGTAATTATTCTGAATACCCCTCAAAATATTATCCATGACACGTTGGAAGGTAGCTGGGGCATTTTTTTAACCCGAAAGGCATTCGTAGGAATTCGTAATGTCCGTTCTCAGTGTTGAAAGCAGTTTTGGGAATGTCTTGTTCGTTGATTTCTATCTGGTGAAATCCTGATGCTAGATCAAGTGTTGTGAAGTATTGACACTTGCCCAATTTGTCTAAAAGATCATTGATATTTGGGAGGGGATAACGGTCACCTATCGTTTTGTCATTAAGTTTACGATAATCGAAGACGACGCGCCATTTTCGCTGACCCGATGCGTCAAGTTTTTGGGGACTATCCATATTGGAGATGACCACGGACTATGTGACGGTCTAATTATGTTTTGGCTTAGCATTTCATTAATTTGGCGGTTTACTTCCGCTTTATGAATTTCAGGGTACCGATATGTTTTTGTAAATACCGGTATTTCGTCGGTTGTAACTATGCGGTGTTTAATTTTATTTGTAAAAGTTAAATTATTTTCTTGTAAGTGAAAGATATCTGCATATTGGGAAATTAATTTACTAATTACTTGTTTCTCTTCTGGATTCATATGATCCGTCCTTATTTTGGATAGATCAAATTTTGATTTATTAGCATTGAACATATTAAAATTATTGTATCTTCGTTTATTACTATGATTATTAATAATATTTATTTGTGGAGGCATCACGTCATATCCGCTGACGTGTGACACATTAAGAGGACGTCCAATCACGACGTCTTTATCAAAGTCTGTATTATTAATTATGCAACATAAGGCTTTGTTATTTTTAACACTTGTAATGCACTCGGGCATTTCTATATCATCTAATTTTATGTTAGGAAGAACGGCCTCGCCGTTTGCAAGATTATTTATCTGTACTTAAACAATCTGCTGGCTTCGTGCAGGCACTAATATCCGCTTAGTGTAGTCTGCGTCAACCAGATGTTTGTTATAAAAATTACAGTTATCATTTCTATTATTATTTCTAATTAGTTCATTATTATTTAATTCATTATGATTATGTATCATTGGTACATTTTCTTTGTCAAAAATATTAATATTATTCTTAAAACGAAATGGGATTTCAGAATTAGGAGTGATTACCGAATTTCTACGAAAATTAACACATGCGTTTATTTTAGACATATTATCTACACCTAATAAGATATCAAATGCTGAATGAAAATCAAACAAATATAATTTAAGTTTTGAAGCAAAATTAGTATTAAATAAGTTTTTTAATGATACAGTTACACTTTGTGTCCCGTTTGAGGTTCCATGTGCGCTGGTTACCTCGAAGGGGTCATTCTTAATATGTCTTTTAAATAGTTTTTCAGCAATTTGAGGATTAATAAATGAACGAGTACTACCCGAGTCCATTATGATTTTTAAATTATTTTCTGGGTCAACAATATATGGGAGGTTACTATTATTATTAATTATGCCTAAATGATCGATTTTTGTGGTCCCAAGGCTTTTCAGTCTAAAAAAGTACTATCATCGCGGTTATCATTATTTGTTCCTTCCAAATTAAATAATTTAGGTTGGTTTGTATAAGTAGTCGATACTGACATGGGCGTTGGATTTGGTAGCGGAGGTCGAGAATTGAAATTTTAATTTTGATTTGTGTTTGTATTAAAATTGCGATTTTGCGAGTTGTAAGGAGGAGAGTGAGAATTGTAGCGCGGTCTTTTAATTGGCATGCGATGATTATTATAATAATTATTAGATGATTGATTAGCGTTAGAATAATTTGGGGATTGTCCAAATACTTGTCTATTTGTGGGAAGATTCTGAGGAGGCTGTTGCCTAAATTGTAAGTTAATAGGTTGTCTCGGAAAATTAAAATTTGGTTGTTGATGTTGTCTATTATTGTAATTAAATTTATTTTGTGGGTAGTTATAACGATGTTGGTTTTGGAAATTAGTTTGATTTGGTTGTTGAGCATTATATAGTATGCTCTGGAAATTTTCCTCTTCAATAACATAATTAATTGCCTCTTTTAACGAGTCTGGGTTTCTTAATCGAACAATGCTCTGAATATTACCGCGAAGTCCGCGAATAAATGTTTTTAAAGCAAGCTCATCATAATTATGTAGGTGTATGCGTTTTGTGGCGTCTGGCATTTCTAACGCCGATAAAGAATTAATTTTGCTAGCGAGTTTACTTCTCAATATTTGCAAACGTTCTCCAAAATCAATAATTTTTTCGTTTTTGTTAGGTCTTAAATCTATTAGTTCTTGAACCAGGCAATCATAATTCCTTAGGCCGCCGAATCTCTGTCGGAGATGATTTTTAATTTGTTGCCACGAGTTTAATTCTGTTCGCGACCCAATCGCGATTAATGCACGATCTCTGAGTTTGCTTATGATAGCATTTATTAAATAATTATTTAATTGTTGATTGTTAAAAGGTCTGAATTGCTCTAAAACCGCTTCACATCGAGAGATAAATATTTCTGTTAATTCGTTTCGCCCGTCGAATAATGGAATAGTTTCTATGTTTAACTTAACTAATTGGTAATCAATATTTGCGTTATTTTCCATTTTTAAGTTTTTTAATTTTAAAACTAATTCACTATAATTACAAAAATGTGGAGAATGTAAATGAATTGGGGATTGATAACTAGGAGGAGTTAAGTCTGAATCCGATTCTGAATCCGATTCGCGATTCAACATGTAACAATAATAAAGCCTCGAAAAAACTTGTGCCTACCAAACGTAGATCACACGGTCCATCCGCCTCTGGTATTTGTCCGGGGGTAAGGATCTGGTGATGAGATGTTCCGTCTCGCCGCCCTCAGAGCTGTATCTTCGATTTTTGGAAGACTCCTCGGTGCTGTCCGATGTGGAACTGTTGCGACTCCCGATTAATTGTTGAGACAAAGGGAAAATTGGTGTCGACTCTGATGTCCACTCAGGGTTGATATCCTACCGACTGCGCCAGTTATAGTTTTGGTGTTGGCAAACACGTTTTTAAAAAGGGTTGATTTTTATTATTATACAACGTTACTACACGAATGGATACAGATTTAACGGATGCGACTAACTCGAAGTAACTACTATTATGAATACTGGATTACGAATGCTGCTCTTATGATCTAATTACTCTTATTTATAACATAATTCTAAATACTAAGCATAATAAAATGTGTGGGCGTAATAAGTGCGCATTAAGATACAATATAGATATTATAAGAATAAATCTATTGTTAATTAATAATAAAAGTCCTTGTGTAGCCGCCAGGTTACTTATATATATAGATATATATATATATATATATATATATATATATATATATATATATATGTACTCTGATGAATAACTCTCTTCCCACATGTTAATAATTGTTATGATTTATTAAAACTTTTAGACAAAGGAAAAAATTTGAAAATAAATCATTAGGAGATGAGGTAGCTCTAAAAAAACACAGAAAATGTATTGAATATGAAATATTCGAAATGAAAGAAATTCAACAAAACTTCATCTAGAGTGAAAAATTCAAATTTGAGGTAATTTTAATGAACCGAGTGGAATGTAATTATATTGAATATAATGATTACTATTTATTCATCTAAATAATAATCGTATACTACGGTAACGTATTTGCTTATATAAAGGTGGTCTATTAGTAAAAAACGTATAAAACTCAATATGGGCTTAAGTAAGTAGTGTAAACCAGAGTCAGTCAATGAGTTTCTTACGCTTAGTAAACACGGAAAAGTCGCAATAAATTTATAATGAATAACATTAGTAGGAATTATTTGGCACTAAACTATTTCAAATGTATATAAGCAAGAACTACATTAATCATTAAAATAAATATTTTAAGAGACTGTTAATTATTAAATAAGACCTATATAAATATCGTTTGAAGAAGCTGCGAAAGGTACATTATTTTATTTCATACTTAATAATCTATTAGGTAGGCAATTATATAACGAACCGAATTAAAATTTCTGACTAACTCATCAGAATAGCGAAGTTCAATATATCGTTGATAATATAGTGTCGACAGAGCGACCCCAAAGTAAATAAGTCGAATACAAAGGAGCGAATCAGAATGTGATTTATTGCGTTGCTGGGATGCTACACATAAATCAAATCCCGCATAATAATTCCGTAACGAAGTAAAATGAAAATTCCGTAATGGAGCGGCAACTGCAAGCCCGACCAGCCTGTAAAATTGAAAGAAATAAGAAAAAACAACCGGTGCATATTAATGAATTTTGCCATGGTATATTGATTAATGTAATTTAAAAATTAAGTTTTTTTGATAAATAATGCCAATTTAATTTTATTAAGATTTATTATTACATAAAATGTATTCCGGAAGTAAACCATTAGTAATAAATAAAAATCACAGATGTAATTCAGTATAACCTGCACGACAAACAATGTTGACCAATTTTTATAGATCATCTATAAAGATATCTAATATTTAAAAAAATATGTTTTCGGCATATTGTTTATAATTTAAAATGCATTGCCATGGAATGTCAATGAAAGGCGTGAATTTTATTATCAGCTAGGTTATTGCCAAGCGGTGGATGGTGATTTATTTGAAAATTTATTATTATTTTTGTTAATACTTTTTTTAATTTAAAGGTAATTAAATGAGTTTTGTGTTCATTTAATTATTAATTAATCAGATTTAACTATATTCCTGCCCGCCCTATTTTATCAGTGAAAATTGTTAAGAAACTGTAAAAGATCACTATACAATCAGAATGTGTTATTTTAACCAATAGGATTAAAGTGGACAGGGAAAAAATTATTTTTTCATATTTAAAGCCTCTCCATTTTACAAAAAGTCATTAAGATTTAACCATCTGTTTCATAGATGGCGTTCAAGTTCGAGTTTAGTTTCATAGGTGTCGTTAATAAATAGTAAACTTTTAAATAAGGAGGGAACGTTTTCCTATATTATTATAAAGTATAAGCGAATTTTAGCCAAAAAGTCTAAAATGCCTATCGCTGACATCACAACTGGGTATTGTATCAGTGTTGGTGTTGTTGATTTAGAATGTATAAAACGAAGAACATTAACAATGAGCACAAAGCTCGACTCGAATTCAGTGATGATTGAAGGGATGAGAGTGTATATTGTGGGGTGTTAGCATGCGATACTAACGCAGTGTCGTAGGCGACTCCGCGACAGTATAAATTCTAAAGGATGGGCGAAAGGAGGGAGCCTTGAGGGACACCTTGTTGAATTTCCAATGAATGGGCGTAAGACTGACGGATTTTTACTGTGCAGGAGCGATTTGTTAGGAATTCGTGGATTAACATGATGAGGTGTCGGGGCATATTAAATTGTAGACATATATAAAGCAAACCTCGATGCCAAATAGAGTCAAACGCTATTTTAATATCTAAGAAGGCAACGGCAGACGATTGACCTTTGAGGTTCTTTGTTTGGATGTTGGAGGCTAAGATAGTTAGAGGAAGAGTGGTTGATTAGTTGGGTAGGAATCCAAATTGGTACTTAGGGATGGAGGAAATAGTGCATCTAAGGATTTTCTGTTTTATTAGGGATTCGAAAAGCTTAGCTAGGACTGGGAGTAGGGTGATGGGGCGGTAATTAGAAACATATGAAGGGTCCATGTCTACTTTAGGAATATAGACGATTATTCCGACTTTCCACTCGGGAGGGAAGAGCAAAATTTAAGGATGTTTAGTATCAGATCATGGACATTGGTATTTTTTCAAGGATTGAACGCGGTATGTTGTCGGGGCCAGAAGTTAAGTTTTTACCAGAATTTAATATTGTCATGTAGTCCGTTTGGTTGGTGGAATATCATGTTTTTTTGTCGAATGTGTCGTACCAGTTGTTTACTGTAGTATATTTGTAAATAGCGCCATGCGCCAATTGCGCACCCCACCCTGTCAGCCGCTAAGCGACAGCCATATGCATATAGTCGTACATGTATATAGGTAGTAGACTGAGTGTAATAAGTTAGTTTGAGTTTGCGAAGAATAAAGGTGTTCAGTTTAATGCCGTTATTAATTAGTGCCTTACCTGTAGGACACAACAATTGGCGGCGAGGATCAACGTGTGGTTCAAATTTATCAAATCGGTGCAATTTATTTCATATTAACGTTAAAAGTGCACGTGTTCGCGAAAAATGGCGAAACAAGGATACTTGGGCAGTGTCTCGGATTTCAATCATAATCATAATACATTGGATTGGACGATATTTAATAAACGACTAGAACAATTTTTCCGTGCAAACAAGATCACATACAATGTAATTAAGCGTGCAGTTTTGTTAAGTGTAGCGAGTGAAGATTTGAACAAATTATTTCGAAATTTATGTTTATGACATTTAATTATTAATTAATCAGATTTAACTATATTCCTGCCCGCCCTATTTTATCAGTGAAAATTGTTAAGAAACTGTAAAAGTTCACTATACAATCAGTATTAAGTGTAGCGAGTGAAGATTTGAACAAATTATTTCGAAATTTATGTTTATGACATTTACTATGTCTTCAAAGTTGCTCTTAAAGTTAATGCTGTTTAGTTTTTGAAACGTCTTTTTTTTAAATGGTCTGCAAATGTATTTGAAATTATTGTATCTTCCTTTAGTATTGTATTGTATCTTTGGTCTATTATATTGTTAATATTTTACGATTTCTTGTACTTTGTCAGTTTTTTTTATTTGCGTCCAATAAGTACTTCCTTGGGAGTCATCTATTGCATTACAGCTGTTTGTCCATTTGTCTTTTTTGTACTCGCAAATTAATTTATGTGTCTTTATTTTTCTGTAAGGTTTTTGTCATCGTTGAATTAAATATCTTTATAATTGTCGTTTAAATTGAATAAGTCTTAGGATATATTTATGCACAGGATATTTCTAAATTGTTTTTTTTTTATCTGAGATGGTGGATGGTGAAATTTTCGAATGAATGTTGAATTTATCTAAGATGTCTTTAGCTACTTTATCAATGTTGCAGTTTTGAAAATTTTATGTAAATTATGGAGGGGATGGGGTTGGTATCAAGGTAGAATTGGATTGATTAGTGGTAGGATTAATATTAAAGTCACCAATAAGAATTACATGGTCATATAGGGATGCTTCAATGAAAATGAAATCGTCTATTGAGGAATGCGGATGGATATAGACGAAAAACACATGTAAAAAAATGGAATACTTTCTATTGGCTTGTTTGGTCGTTTATTACACGTTGTGGACCACGTTCCATATCTTTCTTCATTTCATGTTTTGCATCTTTCAACCAGTGTTGTTATACATACCGCTGTGATGTGGGGCCCCATGCATTTCGCAGATTTTATTTTTGAGTGCACTTATTACTTGTAATCGGCATTGGTTCTGGGGGTTTACTTTCAATAACAGGGTGAATATCACACATAGAAAAGCAAAGTTGTTATGCAATAAGTAAGAGTATGCCTGATATGATGCGGTAATGCTGCCAATCATTCTTGTTTTATTATTTGTCGTTTTACATTTTATACGTTTGCAGATACGATGAGAAATTTGATTTGTTTAAAAATCCTAGTTGTGTTTTTTTTTATTGAGGCGTGTTTATCAAAATTGTGTTTTGCCAATATTTGTGCCATTTGTACGCGGCTTGTTTCGTGTAATGTTGTAAAGTAATAGTTGTGTCTATACGATTGTTGTGTGTTAGGGGCTGCAGATATGGTTTTTGCTAGGTGGTGTATCGGTAAGGGTTCTTCGGGTGGGTGTTTTTAGGGTTCCGTTTTGATTTTTGTATTACCTCGGATGCTGATGCCGGCATTTCCGTTTCTGATCGTCGTGGCCTTCCGCGTGTCCCATTTTTTGGCGTTTGAATCCATCCGCCGCTTCTGTGTCGGAGGTATCTTCCATTAAGAATTAGTTTAACTTCGATATATAAATTTATAACAATATATAATCACAACTTCAATATTGTATGCATATTTTCTTGTATAATCTGTAAATATTTCGGTACGAAAGGTAAAAAATAAAAATATTAATTATTATTATTTGCATGATCAAGCAACTGTGTAAATTTTCCGACCTCGCCACGAAGTCAACCAAAGATCGCGTGAAGTCATTGTCTCTGATACGATTTAAACGCAGTGTTTATACGTCGTTCATTCACATTTTATTCGTTAAATCGTTGTGTTATTTTAAAATAACAAAAATACAGAGTTGTTTAAAGCATAAAGTGGTACTTTGCCCAATATCGACATGTATTAATAGAATTTATCAATCAAAATGATTGTTACAATGCTGCAGAAATTCGTGGCTTAAAAGCAGATTTGTAAGTATAGATATATTTGGAAGTTCGCAATGAAGTGGAAAAACAATTAAATATATAAATAAATAGTGTGGATTAATATTAAATAACCACACGCCGGTAGTTAGATGGGTGACCGGTACCATTCAACATTGGGATACAATTAATGATGCTTTGAAGTGACGGCGAAGTACCACGTGGTCACTAGCCTAACACTACTACTATTAAATAACCAGCATTCAGAATTTTGTGCTTCGCCCGATGGTATATCAAATGATGCTGTGTTTGAGATTAAATGTCCATCGTCTTTAAAAACTGTAACTTATTATTTGTTAAAAAACTGTCACATATCTCCTAAATGCAAAGCACAATTACATTTACAAACGGCAATGTTAAATTTGAAAATTGGTTATTTTTGCGTTGGAGATCCTTCATTTGAAACCAACAACAAAATAAAAATAATAAAAATTAATCACGATAAAAATTATTTTATGGATGTATTAGGAAAGGCAAAGATATTTTGGGAAACAATGATTTTTAGACACTGTTTAATAATTTTAAATTTTAATTTAATAAATTTATCAAAATTAACAATAAGCAGAGGTATTACAAACAATTTATGAATATTTGTAATTCTATTATTTTAAATTGTAAATTTAACCACATGCATAATCACCATGTAGTCTAGATATTTTACACAAGCATGAGATTTTAATATTTTATATTCCCGCGCCCTTCTAATAATCCTTTCTACATGAATAATAATAATATAGGATTAATAATAAATGTAGAGCAACAAAATACACTTATTTTGTTTATTTTGTTCTCAAGTGTAGCGTCAACGCTTTTTTAATGCTCAATGAACGCCATATGAACTGATATCAAAGTTCGTTACAGATCACAAAGTGGATAAACGAACCCGCCATCTGCATTCTGGCGATTTTGCCCCAACTTTAATTTTTTAAATTTTATATATTTTTTTACCCCTTTAGGATAATTTTTTATTTGCTTTGTTCTATTTAACTTATTATGAAATATATAAAGTTAATTTTAAAATAAAAAATAAAAAACACGCGTGTTCTCAATTGTCGAAGTGTTCCGACATTAAAAACTGTGTGAATTCTCAATCAGAGAATTTAATTTACTAAATATTAATAAATTTAATAAGTAAATAAGTACACGGAGTACTTACAAGAAAGAATTAGTTACATTTCCGGCTGATTGGAACGTGGAACATATAAAGTGGGTGCAAGGGAAGACAAGGAAAGCGTGGGGTATTGTGTGGGAGAAGTGGGGGAAATTGATGGCGAATAATTTCAGAGTGGCATGTAAACTGTGGGATGCGTGTGTGAGGCCGATTTTAATGTATGGGGTGGAAGTATGGGGGACAAGTGGGTATGAATGCTTAGAGAGAGAGAGAGCAGTTGTGGTTCCTGAATCATATGTTGGGGGTTGAAAAGTCGACACCTCGATACATACTGTTTCAGGAAACCGACATAATGAGTCTGCAGATTGAGGCAATGAAGGGAGTGGCGAGTTATGAGATGAAAGTGTGTGGATTAGAGAAGGAAAAACTGGTTAAAGAGGTATGGATAACGTGCTTAGGAATGGCGAAATCTAAGTGGAGAGTAGAGCGAAGGAAAATGTATAAAAGGGTGGGGGTGTCGGAGTGTGAAGTGAAGGAATGATTAGAGCGTGGAGTGAATGTGGCGGCCTGGGTGAAAGAGAAGGGAAAGGACGTGGCAATTCAGGAAAGGCAGGGATGTATTGCAAGAAGTGCATATAATGATATGTTTGAAAGGTGGCAGGTACACGGAAGGACGCCAAGATACCTATGTAACAGCAAACTAAGTAGGGAGGAAAAGGTCATCTTGGCGAGAGCAAGATGTGGGTTAGGCGAGAGAGGAAGGAAGAGCTATTAGATGTGTGCTATTTGGGAGTGGAAAGGATACGTGGAGACATTTAGCAGAGAAGTGTGAGGGAGTGTGTGAGGAACGGGTGGGAAACAACAAAAAACTGAATGAATGGATGAGAGAGGATGGGGCCGGAGTAAATATTCTAATGAGATTGAAGTGGGAGAAAGAAGTTAGAAGGGAGTAAAAAAGCAAGAAAGTGTATAGGATTATATTTGTATGAATATTTGTATGCCAATTTGACTTTTTTTTTGAATTCTTGTTCCCATTTTAAAAATATTATCATATTAGCACAATAATTTAATGTAAACCAAATTACAGGGGTATTATTATATATCTATGTTTATTTTAGTTTAGCAAAACCAAGCTTTAAAGGTAATTTAATTTTAAGAAACAGGATGGTGGTGACCGTTACTATGTGGTATTTCATTTTCAAATGTATGATAAACTTAGAAAATTGTGTTTTATTTCATCCTACATTTTAATTTAATTTTGAATTATTAAAGCATTTCAAAGCAACTAACAAACCATTTAAAAACTTGTATAACGTAATTTGATACGGACCTACAAAGGCAAAACATGCTTATCAGTTTATAATGGGTTCTTTTATTATCCTATATGTTTTTACGGCACAGTTAATACGAAAATATATCGAAATAAAAAACAACATGCCAACCATGCACTTTTATGAAGATATTTCTTATTATTAAATAATTATTATTGCACTCATATAAAATATATGTATATACGCTAAGAAAATAGTAATGCATTCTACCAATTCAACCAATAGTTGCTACATAATGCACCAGATATAAAAATATTTTCAATAAAATATTTTTTTTCTTCTGAAAAACTTCGGAATTGCCTTTCTAAAATTCATATTCAATCCATTAAACACCCGTATATAATATTTGTGTGTAAACCATCACACATAGCAAATACGAATGCACTCTCATGATACCATTATGAAACACTCGCGAATTAGTTCCAATACGGCCTCGAAAGTGCATCTGTATGTACAAATTTTCCAGCAACTGTATTTCTCGCTGATATGAATATTTACGCGTGATCCATATAATATAAACACTAATAGTTCCAGCCCCAGTTCCTACCCTGGATAGTTCACACATGTAATGTTTCTGTTATGAAAGTGAGTAGTTCAGTTTGCAGATAATCTATTAACATTGTGTAAAGTGATATGTGCCGAGCATGTTTTTGACGCTCTGTAGCATCCGGGTTAATGTAATCTCTTAATTGTTGCTATAGTTTGGATAGAGCTGCGACATGGCAGTATGCTATCTCTCCCGGTAGTTTTCAATTAATACTTCGGGGTACCATGAACAGTTTATAAACTGCGCAACGCCTAAATATACATAAGCATTCTATTTGATTAAAATTTTAGATTAATATAATTTAAATTTAATAATACAAGAAATAACATTTATGTTGATATAGATTGTTTTATACAGTATTATATTCTATAAAAAACTATATATTTATTAAAAGTTTGGTTTATTTAACTAGTCTTGTATTTATGTATATAAAATGCATGATATTAAAATATTGGACCTAAATAATTTTTAATAATGTTAGTACTATATAAACATTTAAGAACTAATCTAAAAAAATATGAAAACTTTTCGTAAATCTACAACAATCAGTCTTACTAAGACTAAAAAACGAATAACTTATTGAAACAACAACTTCTCTGGCTAATACCTCGACAGAGATTAAATCACAAAATATATTAAAATCCTTTAGTTAGTTGTGGAAAATTAACAATTTAATAATAATTTAAAAATGCGAAAACATTTCGTGAATCTAAACTAAAGGATTATAATATATTTTATTATTCAATTATGCTCCAAGTGGGTATTTTCCTTAGTCCCGAACGTAATTGTTTCTTTAGAATTCACTAATCCGTCTCATAAATAAATTCAGACCATCAGTCCACCAACTTTCATTATTGTATCGGTTGCCGTACATTCCAGAGTAAGTTCTTAATTTTTTTCTTTTTATTAATTTAGTAAATGTTTTTAATTGTATTTAAAATCAATTTTCTAATAAAGCTGTATTGAAGAGATCTAAATTCAATTTTTGTTCATAACTTTTCATGTTATATTCACAAACTTGCAAATTCGAAGATTAATATATATATATATATATATATATATATATATATATATATATATATACCTATTATACCTATTATATTTACAGAATATCATTTATATTTATATACATACTTTTTTATCCTTATGCAAGTCAGTACAAATACGCTTTTTGTTGGTGTTCTATGAATTCATTTATTTATTTCTCTTTTGAATAATTTTACGTTACTTTTACATTTTTTTAATTCTTCTGGTAGTGAATTAAATAATCTTATGCCCATATAGTGATTGCTTGTTTCTTTTCTTTTGGTCTTTTGTTTAGGATAAATAAAATTTTGAGTGCGGGTATTATATATCCCTAATTTCTCATCTTCGCCCCTTATATAATTTAAATAAAATAATATACAGTCGTGTATATAGTAACCGTAGACGGTATGTAAATGTTCCGACTTGAATTTTCCGCGGCATGAGTCACGATAGCCCATTTTCAGTATAATGAATACATATTTCTGTGGTTTTGCTGTTGTTTCCCTATATAATTAGGCCGTATCTCATGATGCTACCGAAGTTGGCAAGATATACAGTTTTTGTAATACAGTGGTGGGTAGGTATTTTGAGATTTCTCTCATACTGTAGATTATTTTGTTGAGCTTATCCTTAATGATGTTAATGTGGTTGTCGCCAGTTAATTTATTGTTTATTTCAATGCCTAAAAATTTTGTCGATTCAATTATTTCCCTGTTGTCTATATTAATTTTGATATTATCTTCATTTTTTATCGCGATTTTGGAAAATAATGATGTTGGTTTTATATTTATTTATTATTAAATTGTTGTTTATGAACCATTCATTGACATTTTTGAAGAATGTTTCACCTTTAATAGATAGTTCATCTTTATTTCTGTCTGATATCAAAAGGTTTGTATCATCCGCATAGCTGATTATTGTTTCTGTATTATTTGTAGCTGTGTTAATAAGGTCATTCATAAATATTATATATAAAGCGGGCGCCGTTAGACTCCCCTGGGGTAATCCTATTTTGGTGCGTAAGGGTTCTGATTGTATGGACTTTCCGTCGCGACGGAAAGTCCATACGGGTAGTGGTTGAAGGCGACGCGTCGCCTTTATAATAATAATAATAATAATAATAAGGAAGGAGTTCCATTGTCATTTACATCGTCACGGTTGTACGTGTAAATTTGTTTCCAGTTTATTGTATTTAATGTTTTTATAAATTTAGAAGTGTTTTCTTCGCTGAAAGATCGTCTATATATGTAGGTTGGTTTATTAATCCTTATGTGTGAAATTAAGTGAAGTTGTAACATTTCGATTAGAGTTATTGAAAATTTTCGATTTTGGTGACTTTTATTACCATTGCTTAGACTTAGTAACAAATTTTGCAGGTGATTTGTTAGCTGTACTGAGCAAGTATTTCTGGAATTGATAAAATAATGTACGATTTAGATTTACATCAAGCCATAAATGCATCATGTAATGGAGACAACAAAAAACGTAACATTTTATGAAAGTAAGAACAAAATTTACGCCCTTTATGTTTACGCTTATAGAGAGGCAAGGAAAAGTGTTTGGATAAATTGTCCATTGGATAGATGTAGATTTAATAGACGTATTAAAAGTTTTGAAGTTGAATCAAAAAATGTTTTAAGTGAAAACCATAGAAATAAAATATTTTGTAATAGATTTACGTATAGTTAGTAATTAGGATAATGCGAGTTGTATTTTATTTAGTATACTAAGGATTAGGATTGAGTAAACATGTTGGTACTGCATTAATTTGAAAAATAAACTGTGTAAATTTTTAATTGCAATTTGTTTATTGTCTGTTTGAACCCATATAAAGTCATGCTTGGTCAAAAAGTGGTTAGTTACAATCGTGAACCAAAGCGGAAAGGTAGTGGTTTATTAAACAAATTAATAAATAAACTTCGAATTATATTTACCTGGATTTAACTTTTGCGGTCCAGGAACTAAATTGCAAAAGAGGTTGGCAAAGGGCGACAGTGGTAAAAGTAAAGTGTAAGTGCACGAAATTGCTTGTAGTAAATCTGATAATTTAAAAGAACGACTCAAGGCAGATAAAAAATTATACAAAGTTGCAAAGAGTAGAATAACAAATAGAGGTGAGAAAGCAACTTCACTAACAGTTGCTGGACTAATGAAGGCAAAAACTCTTATGGGTATGGGACACGGACAGAGAAAACTAGAAACTAAAAAGATAAAAAGGAAGAGAAAAATCAGTAGAGGTTGTGCATATCTTTTGCCAAAGCAATGAAGCTTGCAAAGAGAGCGATTACACGTAGTCCCGATAAAAGTTTTCAGTGATGTGTAAAAATTACATATAATATTTTAAAACGAAATAGAAGAGGTATTGGTAGACTTAGACGGAGGGTGATACCTATTCCTAAACAAGAAGGATTTCTACTGCATGCACAATTATACGGCTTTGGGATTCTTAGGTGGCGGTGCTGCAGCAATTGCGAAAGCAGTAAATGACACTAAGGCTGCCAATGAGCACCAAAAGGAAGAGTCTAGACATTACAGGGTAATGGAAGCTAAAGCAATTGGTTCAGGATTTTACATAAATCCGTATAAAAAGGGTTGTTGATTGTACTTTTGAATTAAAAAAAACTAAGAGCTGAGTTCCTTCGTAGACCATTAACTAATATTGATATTATTTTAAGTATGCAAAGAAACATCACAAACTTTATTTTAGAGGTGTGTTTACGAGGAATATATTACCGAAAATAATTCGAAAGCTTGAAAACGGCATCATCAATTTAGATAATGAAGAAGGTCGAGGAACGCGTTGGGTAGCTTATAAAAAACGTCGAAATTCTGTGGAATATTTTGATTGGTGTGGAGATCTTTGACCGCATAAGGAGATAAGAAAATATTTATTATCAAAAAATGGTGAAAATGAAATATCTTACCATTGAATAAATTATCAGAAAATACTGAAACAAATTTTGGACAAGTTAGTCTGAAATTCTTGTTAAACCATAATAAGGAAGTGTAGCAAGTTATTGTATTTACTTATAGAACGAAAGCCATGAGTAAGACATCGTAAGCGTGTACGTTCACGTTAAGTGGTAAAAGTTCGGAATTGGGTTGTGATTTATATTCGGCAATATATTTAAATGAAGATGAAGAATATGAAATGGCTTTACTAAATTTTGAATCATTTAATTAAATACCAAATGTGGACGAGACAAACAATTTATTTAATTTCAAGACGGAAGATAATAAAGCGCGAATGATTACCTACGGGAATTTACGATATATTAGTGAGTACATAGAGAAAGAAATTTTCGATAAATATGAAACACATAATGTACTCATCCATATCTGAGGAAATAGTAATACGCAAAAAGTGAGTGTAAAGACTTCGGTGCAGATTGATTTTACTGGGATTTTAAAAAATTATACTGAAATAGGGAAATTAAGAATCTGATGATATTGTTGATATTTATAAAGAAAACGCAATTCAAATGTATTGCAATATGGTAAGTGGATCTTATAATAATGGAGAACCTGTTTACGTGTTGTACCACTTTTTTCCAATAGTACCGGCAGGCTCAAAATAATTGAATCTCCACAGCAACGTATATATTTACCGGTATCGGAAAAATTATCAGTTCATTGAAAATGCGAGTACTGGGTCAGTCCGGAAGTAGACAATTACACTACACCTGGTTAAAGCTATTTATATGTAGAAGGAAGTGTTCGGAAAGTGGACAAAAATGAAGCTAGTAAAACTGCAAATTTCGTAAATAATCCAGTAGCGTTCATGTTTAGTAACATTCGATATTTAATTAACCGAGTTAAGATTGACTCTGTGAGGAATCTTGGCGTCACATAGACTATGAAGGGGTACTTTTCATTCACAAAAAATGGAATAACAAAATTGGGAAACTCTAGTTGGGCAGAAAATGCAAAGGCATGTGATGTATTGCATGAAAATGGTCACTTTAGCCTTAGTGTACCGTTACGAATATTATTAGTATTTGCTGCAGATTTTAAACAAGTTATTTTAAACATGAGGCAAGAGCTAATATTAATAAGAAATAACGACGATAATGTTGCAATTCTTCAACCTGAGGCATCTAAATGTGAGAAGGTGAAACAAAGCTAACATAGAAGAATATCGACATCCACATCCCATTTAGAAGTTGGGAAATTCATGAGTATTTTTCAGTACCGCAAACAACGAAACACAACTGGGCAGTAAAAACTTCAACACAACTAGAATCACCAAGATTTCCAATAATTGTGTTTTAAATGGCGCGTAAGGGAAACGTAACAAAGAGTATGTCAAAGTTTGATATTATAGAATTAGATAATTTGAATGTATATTTAAATGGAATTTGTTACTCTTATGATAATCTTAATGTTGATTATACCAAAAATCAGTATGCCATATTATACATGTATTCAAGGTTTCAACAATCTTACTATGTACAGGAAAGTGAACTAATGTTTTCTCCTAAGGAATATTTAACAGTTACACCTCTAGTAGGAATTGACTGCACATATCAGGCGGACACTATTCATAAAAGTGCAGTAGAAATCAAAGTGGAATTTAATACGAAAGAGATTGTAGAATTGGAGAATTTTGATGAAAATTTGCAAAGTTTGATAAGTAATATAGGTTCTATATATGTAAAAGGTCACGAAAAAATAATGCATATTAGCAAAGTAATTGGTAAACGAGTGATTGAATTGAGTGATAACATATCAAACATACAAAAATCTCTACCGTATTGTACATTTCATACATCAAGTGATTGTGTGCGTGCACTTATATGTATATAAATTAACTCCATTTATACGTATTTATTGAAATCGAATGATATGAACGAGGATGAGTCAGCATGTAAAGATGTACATATATAAACCATGAACTTGTAGAATTTTGCTTTTGCATTTGTGTTGTTCATGATGACAAGTCTGGGGTATTGGATAATTCGTTCTACATATGGACAATGGATTATAAACAAGGTGTGAGTAGTTATAGAAAAGTACAAAAAGGATTTCGGTACTGCAAGTCTTACCGACGAAGATCTTGAACTACACATTGAATAGGATGACCGCTCAAAACGTTGCCATGTTGTGGCATCAATTGCCATCACATTATCGATCAAATCAAGATTTAAAGAAGAAGCTCCCTTGTTTGCAGCATTATAATCAAGACAACATTTGCACTCATATTGATGGTTCTGCTCCTTCAAGAAAAGATTGTCACGGATGTTTTATTAAACATTTAGAAATTAATCAAAAAGTGTAAATTAAGTAACGTATTTTTTAAAAAAGAAATAATTTTTAGTAAAATATTATTGTTTTATTTTTATTCCTGTATCCCAAGTTTAAAAAGGTGTTTTTTTTATTCAATCTATTTTTATTAACTAATCATTGAATTTTAACAATTATTGTGAATTGTTTTTCAATTAAAACAAAAGAAAAAAGAAAAAAGGAAAGGGGAAAAAGGAGGAAAAGAGGAAAGGAAGGAAAATAAGAAAGGAGGAAAAAAAGAGAGGAGAAGAATATTTCCTTTTGCTTACCATTCCTCTTTACCCTCGTATACTCCTTTTAACACGCCTTCATTGCAGAGGGGGTGGGAGAAAAAAAAAGAAAAAAGAAGTGGGGACATAAAATTTGTTTAATTTTTTATATATAATATGCAATATTTTATTTTTCTTAAATTGGACTTAAATGGATGAAAAAGTATATTTCTCCATTTTATTTACCAATTTCGGAATGACAGATATTTTGAATCATGTTACTCCTGGCTATAGGTGGCTGACTGCAACTCATAGACGAGAATACACATCACCACATACGCAATGATGTACTGAATCAAGCCATGATTGACGCTGACAATCATAGAAGAACAGTAAACCTCGAGAGAAGTGACGTACAGCGAGGATCTCTACTTCGAAGTCTATTGGCGGCTCCTGAA
The DNA here is from genome assembly GCA_963969525.1 of Ontholestes murinus. NCBI lineage: Eukaryota > Metazoa > Arthropoda > Insecta > Coleoptera > Staphylinidae > Ontholestes > Ontholestes murinus. Next base: position 41,799,055 of record OZ018389.1, on the reverse strand, counting down.
TCGATGTAGAGTATATCGAATACCCACCCCAACAAACTGCACCGTCAACCAGTACTCAAGCCCATCCTAAAATATCATTAATTAATGTATCATCCATTTCGGAGGAACCCGAAACCAAACCCGAAATAATGTTCAAAAAGTCACAGTTTTAGAAACCATCACAGTTAGACCATAATCCCTTCTAACGCAGTTCCTTCCAACGCAGTCCCTTCAAACGCAGTCCTTTCAAACCTAATTCCTCCAAGCTCATCCCGACCCATTTCTCTTATCATCAATTCTCGGCATATGTCTCCTAGCCTCATTTCCAGCCATCGATTGCTCGATAAAATAAGGAGTCGCCAACTAAGAACTATACTTGCTTTTTTCAAAAGTGGTATGATAATTTGTGTGAAGGCGAAGAACGTGTAAATCATATAATTGAATCATTTACTTTCGTTGCCTCTAATAATTCTAACTGTAATATAGGTTTGTTACCCGACTTAAAAGAGCAATTGAGTAAAATTAGAGCCGAAAAGGAAGGCATGCAAAAGATCATAACACCAATAACAGATTTTGCAAGTGAATGGGATCATAGATGACTTCTGTCAACCTTTCATTCCCTGTTATTACGGATATTCTCTTCTCTCGAACATTTAAATACATTTCATACGCCTAGAAAGAGAGATTTGACATTAGCACTCAGTGCTAATCCAATGATAATGGTCACTTTGTGTCCGAAATGTACATTTGGTTATTCAAATAAAATTGTGAAGAAATGTTATTAGTGCTTTTTTGTCAAATTAATTTGATCTTCACGTAACTCAAGCAACCAATTTAGAAAGAGAGAAACGAAAGATATAAAAAGCTAGAATAACAAAAGATGTGTACATACATTAATAAATAAATGTTTAAGAATAAACGTGTGCATTTTTCCCGGATCCTAAATTGTAACCATATTATCATAATATGTAGGTGAAATCAATAATTTATAAAACGCAGAATTCTTTTTACAGCTGCTTCGAGTGAACAACTTAATAATATATTTATATATTCAAACGTGTTCATAAATATGTATGCTTAAATATACAACAAATAATTGAAAGTGGTATTTGTTTTTTTAAAATAACAAAAACCTAATTTCCATAATCAAAATATACAGGGTGAGTTTTTTTCGATGTTCTCTATGGGGATCTCGGAAACTATAAGAGATAGAGAAACGGTTAAATGGGGAAAGAAGTGTAAATTTACGAGACGAATAAAATTCCACTTTCAAAGTTTTCAAAAAAGTCAAGGGTAACTAGATATTTTGAAAAAAGTAAAAAGTGTCAATTTTTTCAAATCAATATATCTCGGTTATTATAACAGATAGAAAAAAAAACTGTAGAGGACAAAGTTTTAGATAGTTTTACGTAGATTAATAAAAAATAATCAGAAAATTTTTATCGCCATTATTTTCCGAGATATGACGCAAACTTACATTTTTTTAAATGGAAACCATAGCTGGCTATAGCCTCATTCAAACGGTAATTTTTTCCTCTTTAATCCAGTATGACATACGATATAGTTATTTCTATAAATAAGTGAGTTATAGTCATTTTAAGTTTTATTATAAATAAGAAATGGGTGGCTATGAAAAAGGTGAAAGTAAAACAATTGCAGTTGTTTATAATAATAGCAATATTATTATTATTAGTTTTACAAGTTAAACAAAAATGAAAAACCAGCGTAAGAATAATAATTTTGTAATTATCAAAGGGCCTACTTTATGTGGTATTAACACATTTGTCAAGAGGATAATACGTTTCTTACAAATATATTGTGAACAGATGAATCGCGGTTCACTAATTGTGGTATTTTTAATCGCCACAATGAACGTTGATGAACTCAAGAGAATCCACGAGAAGTTTTACAGAGAAAACTACAAATTAAATTTGGGTTTAATCCATAAGGTGTTTGGATTAATAATTCTCGGTTCATATATTTTTGAAAGCTCACTAAGTGAAAATGATTACTTTCATTTTCTTCAGAAAACATTTGAAGATACTCTCGATTGTTTAAATTTATCATTACAAGCAAGATTGAAATGGTTTCAATATGATGGTACTCCATCTTATAACATGTTGGCTTTACAAATTATTTAAATGATGCTTTTCCTAACTCATAAGTGGGAAGAAACAAACCAATCCCAGGGCTACCTAGATCTCCCGATCTGCGCGTTTTAGAATTTTTTCTGTGGGGTTATGTAAAAAACAAAGTATATGAAAAATCATATCAATCCGTGGAGGATCATAAATTAGCTGTTATTGAAACATTTAATTCAATTTACATCAGAATAGTAAAAAAAGCCATAAATTCAATTTTAAAAAGATATAATTTATGTCATAATAATATAAATAGTGGACTCTTTGACCATATTTTTAATATTAAAATTTCTCTCCCATTAATATTTTGATAAGTACAGAATAACTTTATGCTGTTGTTTCATTTTGGTTTATCTCTGTAAAACGAATCATTACACTATAGCTATTATTATAAACAACTGCAATTGTTTTACTTTCACCTTTTTCATGATTACCCATTTTTTATTTATAATAAACTTTAAAATGACTATAACTCACTTATTTTTAGAAATAACTATGTCGTATACCATATTGGATTAAAGAGAAAAAAATTACCTTTTGAACGAAGTCATAGCCAACTATGGTTTCCATTTAAAAAAATGTAAGTTTGCGTCATATCTCGGAAAATAATGGCGATAAAAATTTTCTCGTTATTTTTTATTAATCTGCATAAAATTATCTGTTCTTTACAGTTTTATTCTATCTGTTATAATAACCGAGATATATTGATTTGAAAAAATTGACACTTTTTACATTTTTCAAAATATCTAGTTACCCTTGACTTTTTTGAAAACTTTGAAAGCGGAATTTTATTCGTCTCGTAAATCTACACTCCTTTCCCCATTTAACCGTTTCTCTATCTCTTATAGTTTCCGAGATCCCCATAGAAAACATCGAAAAAAACTCACCCTGTATAGGTGAGGTCATAAATTGCTCAGTTTATTGCATTCCACATTTAGTTCAATAAAAACCTTGGTGAGTTGACATTCAAATCATAAGTATAACTCCACATGAATTATAATTACCGATACAAAATTTTGATAGTGCATCCAAGATTTAAAAAACACAGTGACCTTTTCGGAGGTGAATGTAAGAGAGGCTTAATTATAGGACCGAGTGCATGTAAAAAAACCAAAATATTTCTTACAGTACTTATTGCAAGAGATAGATTAAGAGTTTTAAGTTCCGACATGCGTAAAGGAATATTCCTTTGTTATATTTGATGATATGCCACCCACAAGTCACAATACAATAAAAGACTATTTTTTATACAGTCGACATAAAAATATTGACTGTTTTTACTTAACTCAGAGTCGCAGTGTAATTCCAAAGCAGTTGATTAGAGATAATAGCAATTTGTAATACTATTTCGACAAGATGCAATGCATTTGAAACATATATATGATGATCACCTTACGGGGGACATGACTTCTGAAGAATTTAAGGATATTAGCCAAACGTGTTGAGTCAATGTATATGTATTTGTCATTGAATTAGACTGTAGTAAAGAGAAAGGGAGGTAGCGCAAGTGTTTTGACAAATTTATAACTGTATAAATTCGGGTAAAACTTCCTTCACCTTCCGCACTTCTCTACGTGATAAAATTAGAACCTTGAAATCAAACATAGCTGAGTCTAAAGAACATTTTGAAGCTTCTCACCCTCAGTGAGACACTCAAAGAAATAGCAAGTAAACTTGAGGCTAATCGATTAGAACCCAGTGAATTTCTAGAAGATGATAATGACTTTAATGTATCTTATATTAATCCAGATTACGCAACATTTCCAAAACAGTCTTTTAACATAAAAAGGAGGAGAAAACTTTCTAAAATATATAACAAACCGAAAAAAGAATTACTCGATGATAACTTATTGACACCTACTGCAGAAAAGATTAAATGGAAAAGAGATGTTACTTTTTTAGATGATGAGGAAGTTATACAAAGTGCTCCAATTAATTCAACTCAAATAGTAGAAAAGCATGATGATTCAAAAACTGATTTTGAACATCAAGAAGAACAAGCTTATACTGATGATGACGATGATGAAGGAGAAATAACACTTCCTATGTATCATGTTCAGCAAACTTTTAGAGAACAATTGAATAGTCCAGAAGTGCAAAGTATATTACAACAACAGTAGTAATCTGACCTCCGATGGATACGGATGTACGGTACGGACGTGACCATTCGAGTTAATACCGCAATAAAAATTAATCTTCAAAATGGCCCGAGAACTGCGACCTAGGGGCGAAGAAATAATATCTTTCTTAAAAAGTGCAGACTTTGAAAACGTTTAAAAAATGTTCTTGAACAGCAAACAAAAATAATATGTACAGAAATTAGTGACCTAAAAAATGAGATAAAATACTTAAAACAGGAAGTAAGTGCACTCGACGAAGAAAACACAAAATGTGGAATCAAAATCACCGAACGTATCCAAAAAATTGCATGTATCAAAACCACAAATAAATACGAAAATACTATCGGAAACAACGACTAAAAACATCATTGAAACCAATAAAACAATCACAAATGATGGAAACGTAACCGCCGAGGCATCGCAAACAAATTAACAATCGGAAATAATTAAAGAAGATGTTGGAAACAACTCAGATAACAAGTGGCACAAAAAATCATCCAGACGCGACAGACGAGCACACAGAGTATATGGGACAAACGAGGAAACAGACCATATAACAGGGTGTGCAAAATACTGTCACTACCATGTATGTAAATTAAACCCGTCCTTAATTGAAAAAGACGTAATAACATACTTAACAAAAAAGAACTTCAAAAATATGAAATGTGAAATCTAACTGTCTTTCACCAAGTGATTCACTGAGTGTGGAAAAAATATATAATAATTGCGATATACTATTTATAACGGTGCACTGGAAACTTATCAATCAACTTAAGGCAATCAATTTATAAAACTACATATTGGCTACATCCTTCTGTAAGAAACATAATTGACATGGGGGAGTAGGAATCTACACTTATATGGAAAATTTATTTGAAGAAATGCCCAGCATAAAAAAAATATTAATAAACCATTTATCTGTGAATGTGTTGGTATAAGTATTAAATGTAATGTAAGTAATTGTTGTATATAGACCACCGAATGCTGGTGTAAAAGATTTTTTAATAAACAAAGTAAACCAACTTTAATAGCTGGTGACTTCAACATTAATATTTTAATTAACAATCAGCTAAGCCAAAATCTTATTCAATTATTAAAGGGATGTGGTTTTTCCAATTTATTTGACGAACCTACAAGAATCACTACTCAATCGAAAACGTGAATTGATAACATTTTACCAACCAAGTCAACATTAGTGAAAAACAAATATTTAACATATATTTGTCAGACTACTTAGCTGAAAAAGTAAAAATAATAATAGAATGTGAAAGTAAAAACAAAAAACTAGCTAAAAGGCGCTATAGCAATCAAAGTTCAAGGATACATTAGAATCAATTGACTGGAGTTGTATTTCTAATATTGCCGATGATGATGTTAATAAACAATGGGACCGGTTTAGTGATCCCTTCTAAATCAAAACAAATTAAAAATTATGCATCTCAAGAAACGGTGAAATGCAAAAACTAACTGGATATACTATACATAATGTCTAGACACGATAAGAGTTTACTAAGCACCTACAATAGAACTAAAAAGAAATAGATTAAATTGTTAACTAAAGACCGTACTAATCACTACTGCTCCCAAATTCAGAACGCATAATTAATAAACTTAAGGGAAAACAAAAGGCTAAAAGTAAAATAAATGTTCCGGAAACAGCAAAAGATGTAGCAACTGCATTATGACTACAATGACTACTTCAAAAACATCAGCGATGAACTTTTAAATAACCAAACACAAATAAACTACACAGAAAGTATTGAGAATTACAGACCGATCAGCCTTCTGCCAGCTTTTTCCAAAATATTTGAAAATGCAATGATTAACAGACTAAACACATTTTTAAATAAATTTAATATAATTAACAAGATGCAACATGGGTACAGAAAGGGAATATCCACATCTACTGCAATATACGATTTCCTGGAAAATATAATAACAAACATAGAGAACAGAGAACTAACCATTGCAATATTTATAGACCTCACTAAAGCATACGATTGTGTTAATTATAAAATGTTACTAGAAAAATTGGAAAACATGGAATTGGGGGTATCGCCTTAAGCTGGTTTATGTCGTATTTAAGTGACCGCACTCAACTGGTGGTTATAGAAACAGACGGCATTACGACCCAATCTGAACCGGCTGCGGTAACTACTGGTTTACCCCAAGGGATTCTAACAGCCCTACAAAAAAAACCTTTATTGGCATCCTTTACAAACCTATATACATCAAATAAATCATTATACTGTAATTCTATTCCTCTCATCTCAGTCTCCCTTTCTTTGGATTTCTTTTTCCCAACCCACTCCTATCACAATCTCTACGCCCGCCCCATCCTCTCTCATCCATTCCCCTATCCTTTTTATTCCCCCTATCCATTCATCACGCACCTCCTTGCACTCTTGGCCTAAATGGCTCCATGTGTCCCTTCCATTCTCGCACCTACCATACCGTTCCCCTATCCATACCTTCCTTCCTCTTTCGTCCGATCCACATCTAGCTCTTGCCAGAGTCACTTTCTTGGACCTCGTCCACTCTGCCTTCAATAGATACTCTGGCACCCTTCCATACACTTGCCATCTTCTATATATTGGGTTGTACCCACTCCTTACAATACTCTCTTGCCGTTCCTGCGCTTCCACTTCCATCCATTTTTCTCTCATCCAAGCAGATACATTCACTCCCTGCTCCAGCCAATCATTCACTACAGTTTCCGCCATTCCCGCTCTTTCATACATTTTTTTTCTTTCCAATCTCCATTTACACTCTCCTACCCCCACACAAGTTTTCCATACCTCTTTCACTAATCTCTCACTATTCTACGTACTCACATTCATCTCATACCTAGACACTCTTTCCATTGCCTCTACGTGCATACTATACCGATTTGATTCCTGAAGCAGAATATACCTAGGAGTTGATCTCTCCACTCCTAGTAGCTGCTTCAGAAACGTCTTCTGCTCTCTCTCGATGCAATCATACTCTTTCATTCCCCATGTTTCCACACCATACATCAATATTGGTTTCATGCACGCATCTCACAGTTTACACGTCATCAGGAAGTTTCTTTCTACTAGCTTTCCCCACTTCTCTTTTGCGATGCACCATGCCTTCCTTGCTTTCTGTTGCAAGTATTTGACGTGCTCCCTGTATCCCCCACCACTCGTAAACACAAACTACAGATATTTAAATTCTTTTACTCTCTCAATCACTTCTCCTTTCCATTTCAATTCCTCCACTCTACCTTCTCTTCCTCTATTCCTAAACTTCATCCATTTTGCTTTCTTTACATTCACGCATAGACCCCTTTTATCCATATACATCTCAACTCTTCCTAACATAATAAATAGAAAAAACACGAAAATATATTCGTAAAATCTACAACAAATGAGTCGTATTAAGACTACAAGAACAAATCACTTTTGAAACAACTACTTCTCTAGCTAACACTTCGACAGACATTGAATAATACAAAAGTAATTTGCGTGTTACAAAATAGCAAGGCTATCAAAGCAACACTAGTTTGAACGTATTTCTTTCTGTAAAAGTTTATTTTACAGAAAGAAATACGTTCAAACTAATGTTGCTTTAAAAAGTTTATTTTACAGAAAGAAATACGTTCAAACTAGTGTTGCTTTGATAGCCTTGCTATTTTGTAACACGCAAATTACTTTTGTGTTATTCAATGTCTGTCGAAGTATTAGCTAGAGAAGTAGTTGTTTCAAAAGTGATTTGTTCTTGTAGTCTTAATAAGACTCATTTGTTGTAGATTTTACGAATATATTTTCGTGTTTTTACTATTTATTAGTGAATTATCTACAACGTAAAGGACTTATATATTTTATTATCTTCCTAACATATCTTTCATCTCTCCCAAGTCTCTCGCCAGTAGCACTATATCATCCGCGTACGCCAACATTCATACTTTCATTCTCCCAATCACAACTCCGCCCGCCTGCCCTTTTCTCAGCACCTCCTCAAGCTCACTCATATATATATATTAAATAACAAAGGGCTGAGCGGGCATCCTTGTCTTACCCCCTTCCACATCCTAACCTTGTCTGACATATTCTCCCCCACTTTCGCTGTCATCCATGTCTCTCCATACACCCTTCTCACCCATTCCACCGTCACCGTACTCACACCTCTCCTCTTCAGACATTCCATCAATTTCTCCCTAGGCACATAATCATACGCCGCTTTCGAGTCTATAAATACCGCGTATACACTCTTTTTTTCCTCTAACATCCTCTCAACCACCCTTGCAAGCGTAAAGATTTGATCTTGCGTTCCCCTGCCCTTTCTAAATCTGCCTTGCGTTTCCGGCAATATTTCTTTTTCCTCCACCGCTTCTTCTAGCCGGTTCTTTACCACCGTCATGGCAATCTTGTACCCGGTACACATGATTGAAATTCCTCTGTAGTTTCCAATCTCTTTTTTTGTTGCCCCCCTTGTGTACCGGGCACATTACGCCTACTCGCCAAGACTCCGGCAGTTCTGACTCGCCGCTCCACATCCTGTTTAACAAAACTCCGAACTGCCTCTTCCCTTCTTCTCCCACTATCTTCCACATTTCGGCCTTCAGCCCATCCAGTCCCGCAGCCCTGCCTCTTTTAATTTCCTCCAAAGCCCTTTCTACTTCTCCCTCTGTAAACACCTCCACTTCCTCTATGTGTTGATACTCTCCCACCCCTGCCGGCTCCCCACACATACTCTCACAGTGTCCCACCCACTCTGCTAATGAGATCTCCTGCTTTATTGTTTCGCCTCCTCTTTCATTTAGGCACCTCCTCATCTCTGTTTCTATTTGTTTGATTGATTGTAGCTTCTTCTCCTCACACATCTTACTATACCTTGTTCTTTTCTGCACTAGCAATCTTTCTTCACCCCCTCCCACTCTCCAGTCTCTGATTGCTTTTCTTACTTCTCTCTTCGCCTCAGCACACTCTACATCGAACCATGGGTGATGACCACTACTTCCTCTTTTCACTCTGTACCCACATCTGGCTATGGCCCCTTCCATCTCTTCCATGATCTCAATATCTCCCCATTTAATCTTTGCCAGTTGTAGCCTCATGCTCTCCAGTTCTCTTCTTCCATCTGCTATCTTCCAGCTATCTCGTTTCTGTCCCTTACTCTCACACTCATCTATCCATATTTCTGTAGACATCGGCCAATGGTCCGATCCTAGCACCTCTTCTACCTCCATTTTTTTTTTATTTCTTCTCTTTTTATCCCCTTTACTAATACATAATCGATAACTGATGATCCTTGTTGCCCCAGGTACGTCTTTTTTTCCTCCCAATCACCCTCGGTGCATCCATTTAATACATCCCACCCTTCCTCCAAAATCCAGTCTCCCAAGTTTCTTCCTTCTTTATTAATATGCTTGTCTTGTGATCTCCTACATATCAATTCGCCTTGATTATTTACCCCCCCCCCCCACATCTTTCTCCGATCCTTGCATTAAAATCCCCTCCCACTATACATCTACTTCCCTTGCTCGCCTCATCCTCTATTTCTTGTCTCACTTCTTCCCAGTTGTTATTTACGTATACTGTCCCAATTCTCAGATGTGTTCTTCCCTGCTGACACTTTATCCATACCACCCCTTTCACCTCCTTTTTATATTCCATATCTCCGCTTTGTAGCCCCTCTCTTGTTCCCACGATAATACCCCCCCTTTGCTCTTCCTCGATTTGCCTCCTTAGTTGCCCCTCTCATTTAAACCCCGCAGGTAACTTTCCCTCACCCCCTCCCACTCCTCTTCTACCAGCCACGTTTTCACTATCCCTACTATATCCTTTCCTGTTACCCACTCTTCAAAATCTTTCTGCCACTTCTCCCCCCTACATTTTGATTTTATCCCCGCCACGTTCCAGAACCACAGTTTTAATAACTCCACGTCTTCCCCATACATTTTTCTTCTTAGTTTTTTTTTTTCAATTATTTCTTTATATTGACCTTTCACCTCATTTGTTATTAATATCCAATTTACCATATCCGACTTTCACAAACTTTCCTCTTCTTCTCTCTTCTCTGGCTACTTTTCTCAATTACAACTGCATATTCCTTTCTTTCACCGTAAGAACAGCTCTACATTATTTCTATTAATCTTTAATGATCTGTCATATGAAATTAAACAAAATAACCATACCATAGTAAACTACGCGGATGATAAAAATATTCTAGTATCAAGTAAAAACCTAGACTATTTGTTAAACGATGCAAATAGAAATTTATTGCAAATACTTTATTTATTCAAGTCAAAGAGTGGTTTGTAAAAATAAACTAATTATAAATGACCAAAAAAACAAATGTCCTTTTACATGGGCCCAAAAATATAATCAGCACAATTGAATCGGTAATATTAGATAATGAAATCATTAATACATCACAGTCAATAAAATTGTTAGAAGTTCATCTTGACAATGGAATAGATTGAAAAAACCATATAACTAAAACAGAATATAAACTAAACTCTATTTTATTTACTCTCCGCGAATTAGCAAAATACTTGAGTAAATCGGTGGTTTAAACAGCATACCATGCAAACTTCGAAAGTATTTTACGTTATGGTATCATATTTTGGGGTGAAAAATCAAATGCGAAGCGAATATTCACTCTTCAAAAGAGAGCGGTCTGCCTAATAGGTGGACTAAAATATAGGGAATCATGCCGTGGTATATTCAAAACAAACAATATTCTCACGTTTTATGGAATATATACATTAGAAACGATCATGTTTTATCACAACAATATAAATGGCAGTGACAATAAATAAAACCACTACCCAACAAGAACGAATAATTAAATAATCACACGCTACACAAAAAACGTCCACAGAAGACGGAATACACTATGCTGCAATACAATTGTTTAATGCCCTTAAATAAATATTTACTTGAGAAGGTACCATTCTCTCTACAAGAATTGTATCAGTTGTAAAGTATCTTAAGATTAATTTTAAATGTACATAATTCATTAAACCTTAGCATGTATTATATTATATTTTGTAATTATACTTATATATTAATAGTTAAGGTAAATATTCTGACGCAAATTTGATTTTGTACTATTCTGACACTTTGAAATAAAGATATATTATTATTATTACAATTTGATGAATTACCAAGACAATTTCTCATATATTTCAAAACACATACAAAAGCTGACCGCGACCAAAAATATGGCGTATATGAAGTTGATGGAAATTTATCTGTTGGAAATTCTGAAATACAATTCGAAGGACGAGACATAAAGATAAATAATCAAATATGTACGGGAACAAATGGACTGTATAAACTCTTGTTTAAGAAAAAACCTGGAAAATTTACTTTAATGGATAGCCCAAACTACAGAGATATACTGTAACGAACTAATGTCGCTCGTGTATAATAAAACCCAAATAAAGCGATTGCAGCCAACAGAGGGTACAAGTATGTGTCAACCAATTTTAATGGGTGACAGACACCAGGTATTATGGGCAAAACTATGGAAGGGTGGAGGATCTTTGGAGAAAAATACAATGAAAATGCAATTAATTCCAGGATCCACTATCGAGTACAAACATTGGGATGACCCCAATGATCTTGTAGATAGGTTACGTTTATTAATAGCTTCACAGCATGCAGGAAATTCATAACACAACAATGAAATTTTTTAAATAATCGAAGATTTAAAAAAGGCAAAAATTATTTTATAAAACTATATTTTTTTGACTCAGTGTGCAGCCAGGATAAAGTTATTTCACTTATATGACTCTTAATAGGTTCAGTGAACATTTTACGAGGGCTACCATGTCTGTAGATAAATTTGGTAAACATCTTTACGGACACAGCATTTCAAAACATGTACATAACAATAGACATTTTCAAAAGTTAAAAGACGATGTAGAGCAGCATACAAAGCGAAAATCCATACAAGACATTGGATTGTGGAGTAATGGTTAGGAAGCAGAACCTGGGATTTATAAAATTACAAATAAAGCAGAAACCTCCAAGTTTATTAATGATGTATTCAGAGGTAAAATTGTTATGTATGGAGATAATCTTTGGATCAGAATTAATCACAAAAAGAATTAACATTGAAACTCAAGGATATAATTCAAATAACTAAACAATTTGTAGATAAATCACCTTCAACATCCGCCGTTGATATAATAATTCAAACGAATAATGTCTAAAATTAGGGAAAACGTTGTTAAAGAACTGCATGCACCGGCTAGAAGAAACTTCAAATAGCGTCATGTTATTCTCAAAGGATTGAAAGATTTATATCAAGCAGTTGAAATGATTCCGTATTCAAATAAGAACAAGGGATTTAAGTATACATTAATGGTTACAAATTCTTTCTCTAAATTTGGATGGGCAGTACCTTTGAAGACTATTGCTGGGAAGGAAGTGACGCGAGCAATGCAAACAATACTGAATAAATAGAAACTCATACAGTACTTATTCAATATTAAAGAATTCCATTGTGGAAATATTTAATAGAACCATCAAGGAAAGTATGCGAAAGGCGTTTTCATTGCAAAGTACGTACAAATGATTGGATTGCCAATTATTATAAACAACTACAATAATAGCGTACATAGCACAATTGGAATGGAGCCGAAAGACGTTAATAATCGCAATACAAAGCATCTTTTGAATAGAGTGTACAGTTCCTTAAATACACAAGCTCGGAAATTCAATGTAGGTGATCATATAAGAATAAGTAAACACCGCCAAGCTTTCTCCAAAATCTATACACCTAATTGGTCTCTTAAGTGCAAAATACAATGCCGCAAACTTATCGACTGCAAGATGCACAAGGTGAAAATATTATTGGAGGATTCTGTGAAGTGAGTAGGGGGAAATAGCCGATTGTAGAACCTACTCTGAACTTGAGGGTCGTGAGGAGGTTCTAGAATCGGCTAGTTCAATGTCGTAGGATGCGTTTGACATTGACTTTCATATGCCATTGACCTTCATAAAACATTGACATTCACATGACCTTGACCCTTAAGTGACCTTGACCTTTAAATAGCCTTTATATTCAAATGACCTTGACATTAGAATGACCTTAATATTCTAATGACCTTGACATTAGAATGACCTTAATATTCTAATGACCTTGACATTCAAATGACTGACATTTGAATCACCTTGACATTCCAATGACCTTCAAGTGACCTTGAAATTCAAGTAACCTTGACCTTTAAAATACTTGTTATCCTTTTCAATTAGGAGGGAGGGAACGCAGGAATTAAATAATTGAATTGTATTTTATTTGCAATCCGCAAAAATGAATCCAGTGGGGGTGCGAAGAGAAGGTAGAAGGGAGCCTCTCAGCCTGCTGTATATAGTTTTAAAAGTTATATGTCTGCGGATTTTGGAAAATAGATTCTAAATTAAAGAACTAGTAGTGCAGTGTCAGATACCGAAGTCATTGGGATGTATGATGGAATTGTGGTGGAAACACGTGAACTGGGTGTATTATGACGAGAGACCGAAAAAGTTTTACGAACAACACAAACGTCTGGGTTAGACTGCAAAGATATATAGTAGTCGCCCTATTTGCTGAAAATTTTGGAATTCTCATGCAGATGTCCTGGATACATAGATATACAGTGCTTCCCAAAAGTAACAACGGATAATTTCTGTAAAGTCGTAAATAAAAATATTTGAGAAAAATATTTTAACATGTCAATTTTTGTTTTTAAATTACTATCCTGACATACCCTTTTCAGCCCTCCACCCTATTGCCCCTAAGAGGTGGAAACCCCAACTTTAAACATTAATATTGCAAATTACCCCTTGTGATACTTCAATTGATAGATTTTCTTATTTTAGTACCTTAAATGCTAAGAAGCGATCATTGTCTGACGTCGTGACATGTGAGATTTGCAACTTACCAGTGAAGAAGAAATGCATGTCTATCCACTTTAAAAGTGCTGCTCATAAGAATAAAGTATTTATAGTAGTTGATGATGGTGTAGAAAAGTTGGCATCTGCAATTGGGCAGAAAAGCGACACATTTAGAGTGTCTGAACGTAAAAATTATGTTGATATGCTACAGTTTGTACATTTAATAAGAAAATGTATTAAAATCCTTTAGTTCGTTCTAGAAAATTAACTAATCAATTTAATAAGAGAAAAATTTCTTATGTTAATATAAGCTAAACGCAAAATATTTGGTATTATCAAAGTAAATCTGGAATGTGGAGGATTGTACTTTTCATCTAATAAGGAAAAGGTGGAGATGAAGACATTTAATAGCAAAAATAAAGTGTGCATAGTGAGGAGTCATGTTTACGGAAAATATTACGAATTTATAGATGAAATATTAAATAAAATGTCCAAATTTCAAGAACGTGATTCAGGTATGTATATATATAATTTTATTCATTTTCTACAAATAAGTGTTGAATATAATATGTAAATATTTTTTTATTACTTAATTTAATGTAGAAAGTAATGCTGAATTGTTTCTATAGGGTGGACATTATTTGAATTTTTTTATATGGAGGTGTAAGTACAATCCATTAAGGGCGTCTATATATATATAAACCGGACATCATCATACTCCCACTACTCCACAGTGTGTTATTTTTTTGATTTGGAATTTCTTGAAAATAAGGGACATCAACAAGTTTGAAAATAAGAACTATATCTGCGTGAACGTGTATGGTCTCAATAAAGAGATTAGGGATAATAAGGTCAGTTTCGAAGTAGTACCATTATAGATTTCAACGGGATTGTGGAATGTTACAGTATACTTATTGTATATAACGAATGATAATGGTGGTAATAGTCACTACTGTTGTATTCTAAATTTGTCACGTTTAGTAGGAAATCAGTTATCGTTACATGGGCACGACAAATTTATTTGTCACGAATGTTTATTATACTTAAGTTCTATTGGTAAAATTACTAGACATAGGGAAGAAGATTGCGGTAAAATAAAAGCTGTTTTACCTGACACAAGTTATCGCATAAATGTACTAGACTATTTTACAATTTGAACATTAGAAAGCCAGCTGAAAGTTCCGTTGGTTGTCTATGCTGATTTTGAAGCATTATTGTGTCCAGAGGATCAAGTTAAAAATAATATAATGGATAATGAATTTATTTATTTATTTATTAAATCTTTGGTATTCTTTCTAAAAAAATACATACAAGAAACAAATTACAAAAAACCTACATAAAATTTTGTACGAAAGAATCACGGGCTGAGTTCACAATAAATTATGATCTTCCACTCAAACCCCATTTGCTCCACGATGTTGGAAGGTCAGCAAACTCCATCCACATCTGGAAGCTGTTATATTATCCATAACACCGTTGTTTATCCACTTTTTAAGAGGAACTTCTGGCAGTTTATGTCAGCATGACAGATATATATATATATATATATATATATATATATAGATATATATATATATCATACACTATGAAGTGCTTTCGACGCGAACCATATGCTTTTGCATAAAATTTATATAAAATGTTATCCATTCATTATCCATTTTTTTAAATATATCGGGAAGATGTTGCTATTGAGGTTATAAAGCAGTTAGGAGAGGATAAAAAGTAAATTTATAGTAATCACTTAGGAGCAGTGAAACAAATGCTTCCCTTGACAAGTGCTGATCAGATAGAGTTTGAAAAAATATTTGTCATATTTGCAAGAAAATAATTAGTAATGTGAAAGATAAAGTTAATGATCATTATCATTTAACTGGCTTGTTTCGACGTCCTGCTCACTCGATATGTAATGTCAATTATAAAATTCCAAAATATATTCCGGTGTTTTTTCACAATTTATCAAATTATGATTCTCATATGTTTACAAAGAACATTGCGATGAATGGTAAAGTAGTTGACGTAATTGGACAAAATAAAGAAAAGTATATTTCCTTTACTACAAAAGTTCACGTTGCAGATCCACAAGATATGAAAGGTAAAATGAGGCGAGTATTTTTAAACTTAAGGTTTGTAGATTCTTTTCGATTTTTATCTTGCTCCCTTGCTAAACTTGGTAGTTATTTAGATGACAAACAATGTGAACAAGTACGAAAATATTTTCCTGACAAGATACAGTTCAATTTAGTAAGGCAGAAAGGAATATTTCCTTATGATTTTATGGATTCCTTTGATAAAATAAATTATTCGGAGTTACCAGAATATGAAGCGTTTTATGATTCATTAACCGATTCAGATATATCACATGATAGTTAGAACAGGGCACAGACTGTCTGGCAAGTGTTCAATTGTGAAACATTGGGAGATTATTCCTTAGTTTATTTAACTTCAGACGTGTTACTTTTGGCTCACATTATTGAAAATTATCGCAGTGTTTTATTTTTAATATTAATAATCACAATAATAATAAATTCTCTTTATTAGCAAAAATAAATGCTGTTACAAAATAATACATAACAGGGTAGGCGAAGTTCAGGTAGTTGATAGCCAACTACTACTGCTCTTCCACTTAACCTACAGTAAAATTACAACAAAAAGAAAATTAAAACTACGTGGTGTAACTTAATATAAAATAGCTTTAAGGCTCTTACAAAGATAGTAACATTTAAGAATGATAGTTATATTATACATTAGATCCGACACATTACTTTACGACACCAGGGTGTCTCTCTGGTTCAATTGGAACTCCTTACAGACGTCGATATGTTTTTCTTTTTTAAAAGGGTGATTCGTGGGGGGTTTAGTATGTGTTCTTATAGTAAATCCTAAGCAAATCATAAATTTTTAAGTGACTTCAATGATACACAACCTATATGTTGCAATGCAATCGAAACTGCCTACAGGTAAATTTCGCTGTTTGAATGCTCGGGAATTAGAAAATTTTGATGTTTTACAAATTGGTGATAATTTTAGTACCGGTTACGTTTTTAAAGTTGACCTGGATAATCCCCAATGTTTACATGATACACATAACGATTTGCCATTTTGTCCTGAATTTCGTAACCCTAAAAATTCTATACATAAGAAATTAGTACCAACGTTATACGATAAGGAGCGATCCATTATACACTACATAAATTTAAAGCAATGTTTGCATCATGGATTGATATAGAAACGCACCCATAGAATTCTCGAATTTGAAGAGAGCAATTGGATAAATGGAAAATGTACAAACTAGAATTGACATTCGTTTATTGAGTAATTGGGAGACGCGTTATAGGGAACCGGGGCGGAAGTATTTATCCTTAACATGTCTTGCAATAAGTAGTGTAAGAAGTATATTCGTTTTTCCGCATGCACTCAGTCCTATAATTAAACCTCTCTTACATTCAGCTCCGAAAAGATCCATGGGTTTTTTATATCTTGGATGTTGTAATAATGCACTATCAAAATTTTGTATCGGTAATGATAATTCATGTAGAGTTATGGGATGCATGTCCTTACCAAGAAGGTTTTTATGGAACTATTAAAAAAAACAAATACCACTTTCAATTTTTTATTGTATATTTAAGCATACATATTAATGAACACGTTTGAATCTATAAATACATTGTTAAGCTGTTCACCCAAAGCAGCTGTAAAAAGTAATTCTGCATTTTATAAATTATTGATTTCACCTACATATTATGATAATTAGGTAATAATTTAGGATCCGGAAAAATATTCACACGTTTATTCTTAAACATGTATTTATTAATGTATGTACACATCTTTGGTTATTCTAGCTGTTTTTTTTTCTTTGGTTTCTCTCTAGGCGTATGAAATGTATTTAAAGGTCCGAAACAGCAGAGAATATCCGTAATAACATTAAATGAAACGTTGACAGAAGTCATCTATGATCCCATTCACTTGCAAAATCTGTTATTAGTGTTATGAACCGTCACATGCTTTCCTTTTTTGGCTCTAATTTTTCTTAATTGCTCTTCTAAGGCGGGAAACAAACCTACATTACAATTGGAAATATTAGAGGCAACAAAAGTAAAAGATTCTATTATGTGACTTACACGTGCTTCGCTTTCACACAAATTATCATACGACTTTTGAAAAAAAGCAAGTGAATTCTTAGTTGGCGACTCCTATTATCGGCTTGTTGAGCAATCGATTCACTGGAAATGAGGATAGGAGACATATGCCGAGAATTGATGATAGGAGACATGGGTCGGGACGAGCTTGGAGGAATTACGTTTGAAGGGAGTGCGTTTGGAGGGACTGCGTTGGAAAGCACTGCGTTAGAAGGGATTTTATTATTAACGTTTGTGGGTGGTCTAACTTTTATATTTTCTAAAACTGCAACTTTTTGAACATTTACAGATGTTAGAGAAGTCTGCGAAAGAATTGAAATTATTTCGGGTTCGGTTTCGGGATGCTCCGAAATGGATGATACATTCATTAATAATATTTTAGGATGGGATTGAGTACTTATTGATGGTGCAGTTTGTTGGGAGTGGGTATTCGATATACTCGACATCGATTCAGGAGCCGCTAACAGACTTCGAAGTAATGATCCTCGCTGTACGTCACTTCTGTCAACGTTTACTGTTCTCCTGTTTCTCATCATGTCCCTCTCAGCACGGTGACGCTATCTATACTCATGTTTTGGCAAGTAATTACGTTTAGAAATAGACGGCAACGTGTAAAATTGCTGCCCGCTTGCCAAGGAACTCACATTTCCCCGCATTGATGTACTCGCAACATTCTCAGTATTATTTGTATCTATACTAATACTGTGAATGCCAGCGTCAATCATGGCTTATTCAGTACATCATTACCGGGTGATGTGTAATCTCGTTTATGAGTTGCAGTCAGCCACCTAGCGCCATAAATGCAGATATATACTTTTTAATTCATTTAAGTTCCAATTTAAGAAAAATTAAATATTGAACATTATATGTAAAAAAATAAATAAATTATACTTACTCCCCTTATCCCCACTCCTTTTTTCTAACTCACAGCCCCTCTGTAATGAAGGCGTGGTTAAAGAAGGAGACGTGGGTAAGGAGGAGTGGTTTGTAGGTTTGAAAAAGGAAATATTCTTCTCCTCTCATTTTTTCCTTCCTTTCCTTTCTTTCCTCCTTTTTTCCCATTTCCTTTTTTCATTTTTTTCTTTTGCTCTAATTGAAAAAATTATTGAATAACAAAAAAAAACTTATTATTTAGGTAACAAAACTGTTTGATTTTCAAATTGCTTTTATTGTAAACACTACATATGCTTCGCCACACTGTGGCTTCTTCAGGTGAAGAAAATATACAAATAAAATACAAATTATTTCTTATATACTATGTTGTTATAAGTGGGGGAGTGAACATTTTTAAGAGAGGGGAGTTGGATAATTTTACTTGGTCGTTATGTAGATGGCCGGTGTGGAAATATCTATTTATTTATAGATTTTCCAATATAATTAGTTTTTGTTCTGTGTGGAGGATCTTAAATTCGGGGTTGAATGTATGATTATGTTCTAGAAGGTGATTCGCATATGTCGATATTTCTTTTTTATTGATGAAACATTTCTGGATCTGGATTGAGTTTGCCAAGGGTGATCAAATCATTGACCAGAGCACTTAGGCCTCACTAGGCCCGTTGTGCTCCCTTGACTGGGACAGCCCTGCGTTGTTCTATCACTCATTTAGCCACCCAAGGTGGCGAGCAAAGGCCAGCTCCACAGCGCTTGGAGGGTTATCCCTTATGTTGGCCATGTTCGGCCAGAGCTCACCTAGCATGGACTCTCTAAGGTGGGCGAGAGCCGGGCAGGTGGTTAACACATGTTCCACTGTCTCGTCCTATTCTTCACATGCTCTACATATGGGGGTTTCCACCAGTCCCATTTTTTTTATCCTTACGAGGCCGTGTCGCTTAGCGTCCCTGCACTGCGGTCTCCGTGGTCTTTTTGTGCGCCTCTGGCTGTTTTACTCCTTTTGAACTCCTGTATCTTTTAAGAAGTCCAGGAGTTTCTGCCAGGGGATATTCCTTAGCTGTTCTACAGGAAGCATGGGCTTCCCGAGTTTCGCCTTGCGTTCTTGTTTGTATGCTTCGCAAGTGCACAGTAGGTGTTCTTCCAGACACCCACGGCATAGGGGGCTTTTCTCAATGCCCATCCTATGTTTGTGCTTGTTTAGGTCACAGTGTCCAGTGACTAGTCCTGTGATTTTTCTTAGTTTCAATCTGCTCAGTCTAGACAGCTTCAACATGCTGTCAGGTACCGGACCATCTAGGAAGAGTCTTGTATGCCTCATTCCATTTTGGTTTTGCCATGCCTTTTTGCGCTCCTCTGCTAACTTGCGTCGGATTATTTCCTTTCCGGTTTCATGGGGTATACCGAAAGCGGGTCCAGGTCCTATGAATTCACCTGCTGCTCCTTGTTTAGCCAGCAAGTCGGCCCCCAAGTGTCCAATAATTCTTTGGTCCTTGGGTACCCATACTAGCTGTGTTTCTCTTGTTGTCGCCAGTGCGTGCAGTCTGTTTATGCAAGTCATGACCAGCCTGGACTGCACTATCGGTGAGGCTAGCGCTTTTATGGCTGCCTGGCTATCTGTCATAATGGTAATTGGTCCTTTTTTAAGTCCCGATTCCATTAAGTGATGAGCACACCAGTCAATGGCGGCTATTTCGGCCTGGAAGATAGAGGCATGCTTCCCCAGAGCAATCGCGAATTGTTTGCTCCGGTTGCAGCCTCCATAGATACCAGCCCCGTTTCCTTTAGTATTTTTGGCCCCGTCTGTATACCAGATGGTTCCTTTATTCGTTCCCGGGTATGTACCATTTGTCCATTCACTCCGCTGTGGTATGATCGTTTTAAATCTGCGGGATGGGTGTACGATTTTGGTGAAATCGGACCTCATTGTTATTGTCTCTTCTTCTTGTAGTACTTTAAATGTTGCCGGTCTTGATGGCCCCATATTTAAAGTATGTCCATTTATGTGCATCCTATAGGCTACCTGTGTTTGTGTTCCATGGCTGCCATGGGCGTTGTCCTCATTGCCCCAGTGATTAGCAGACACGCCTGTCTTTGCACTCTTTCGAGTTTTACTGCTGCACTTTTGGTTTGGGTCTTTTCTTTCCAAACGAGCGCCGCGTATGTCACTATAGGTCTTATGACCACAGTATATAGCCATTTGGTCATACTGGGTCTCAGTCCCCGTGTGCGTCCTACCATTTTTCGGGTCGCAAAAAGTCCTCTCATGGCCTTTTTGCTGATGCTCTCTAGGTGGAAGTTGAAGTTCAATCTGGTATCAAGTATGACCCCTAAATATTTTACTTCATTTTTGATTGGAATTTCCATTTCATACATACGTAGTGATTTTATGTAATTGGTTTTCGTCGCCTAGTAAAAGGGACGATCGCCGTTTTGACCGGGTTTACAGTTAACCCTTCATTCCTGCACCATCTTTCTACGGTATTTAGTGCCTTCTGTATCAAGTTTGATACAGTGGTCCCAAACTTCCCGCTTACTAGAATGGTCAGATCATCTGCATACCCCAGTGCATATATGCCCTGGCTTTCGAGTAGCAGCAGAAGGTCGTCCATGACGAGGCACCATAGGACCAGAACACCTCCCTGTGGGCACTTGCCAGCGACTAACGCTTCTGCTGTTTTCCATATAGGGTAGTCGTCACAGTCCGACTTCTGAGCATCTTGTTTACCCATTGTCGGACTTGCGGGTTAATTCCTCTTTTCTCCATTGCTGTTGCTATGGAGTTGAAGGTTGTGTTGTCAAACGCCCCTTCAATATCCAGAAAGGCCCCTAACGCAACGTCTTTGCATTGTAGGGTCCTTTCGCATCTCCTCACTAGCTGTAGCTGTAGTGGCGAGTCCTTTAAAACTCCTTCCCGTATGCGCCTGTCTACTAGTTTTTCTAGTAGTTTTAACATAAATGATGACAAGCTGATCGGTCTGTAAGATTTAGCCTGGACATATGAATCACGCCCTGGCTTAGGTATGAATACCACCTTTACAGTCCGCCAGCTGCTTGGGATGTATGAAAGGGCAAGACTTGCTCTGAGGATATCACATAGTGGTTTCCTCAGCATCCCCTTTTGTAGCATGATAGGATATATCCTGTCAGGATCTGGTGATTTTAATGGTTTGAACGTGTTAATTCCCCACTCAACGTCACCTGGTCTGATTATCATTTTCGCTGTTTCCCAGTCCCGTTTTGGGCTCGCTTAGGTCCTCGGAAACAGGATTGTCAAGTATTGCAGAACCCGGGAAGTGCGTCTGCAGTAATACCTGCAGGGTCTCTTCTACCGAGTCTATGTACTTTCTATTTTTGGTCTGCAGTGAGCCGATGTTCCCAGCATGATCTTTGCTGAGCGTCTTGAGTAGACTGGAGCTTGTGGGTTCACTTTCTATGACCCCACAGAATTTTTGCCAATAACCAAAAATAACCAATAACCAATAACTCCTTGACAACTTTCGTGAGAGGAGTGTAGTAATAAGCTTTAAAATTAGGCAATAAGCTGATATGCCAACTAGCACAGCCTCTTTCGTATTAAATTCCACTTTGATTTCTACGGCACTTTTATGAATAGTGTCCGCTTGATACGTGCGGTCAATTCCTACCAGCGGTGCAACTGCTAAATATTCCTTAGGAGAAAACATTGGTTCCCTCTCCTGTACTTAGTAAGATTGATGAAACCTTGAGTACATGTATAATATGGCATACTGATTTTTGGTATAATCAACATTGAGATTATCATAAGGGTAACGAATTCCATTTAAATATATATTCAAATTATTTAATTCTATATTATCAATTTGACATACTCTTTGTTACCTTTTCCTTGCGCGCCTTTTGTTATACAATTATTATAAATCTTGGCGTATCTAGTTGTGATGATGTTTTTACTGCCCATGTGTGTTTCGTTGTTTACGGTAGTAAAGGATACTCACTAATTTCCCAACTTCTAAATGGTATGTGGATGTCATTCTTCTCTGTTAGTTTTGTTATGATAATTGTTCACGAAGGCCCACAGTAACATGAGGAACCCTCCATATCACTTTATCTATAATTTTTTTAAATTAATTTAAGTTTCACTTTCTCATATTTAGATGCCTCACGTTGAAGAATTACATCATTATCGTCGTAATTCCTTATTAATATTAGCTCTTGCCTCACATTTAAAACAACTTTTTTATAACCTTCAGCAAATCCTAATAGTGTTCGTAACGGTACACTAAGGCTAAATTGACCGTTTTCATCCAATGCTTTGCCTTTTCTGCCGAACCAGAATTATCAATTTTGGTATTTATTTTTTTTTTGTAAAAGAAAAGTATCCCTTCATAGTCGATGTGACGCCAAGATTCCTCATAGAGTCAATCTGAACTCCTTTAATTGAATATCGAATGTTACTAATCATGAACGCTACTAATCTATTTACTAACTTTGCAGTTTTACTAGCTTCATTTTTGTCCACTTTTCGAACACTTCCTTTTACATATAAATAACTTTCACCAGATATAGTGTAATTGTCTATTTCCGGAACATTAATTCGTATTTCGTCATTATGATCAAAACTTGATGATCCAAAAGGTTGATGTGTTTGATATTCGTAACTTACTTTAGAGTTATTTGTTTTTATCTTCTCGGTCACTTTTAATATATCCATTATAATTATTGCTTCAATAAAGAAAATCTCAAACTGCTAAGATAATTTATATTTCGTTGTGTTAACGGTTTCACTTCTCTTCTCTCACTAGTGGGTACCTTACGACTATCCTTCCATTTATACTCTCCTAATCTATCGACAGTTAATACAGAAGACTCTTTTTCTTTTTAATTTTCCGTATATTTTCAAATTGTAAAAGGATCTAACTATTCAACTCGCTTGAGATGTACGCTTACCGTTATTTCCTCACTTCTAAAATTTACTAAATTGTTCGACTGATCCAGTACTCGCATTTTCAATGAACTGATAATTTTTCCCTACACCGGTAAATATATACGTTCCTGAGGAGATTAAATTATTTTAAAGCCTGCCAGTACTTTTGGAAAAAATGGTACAACACGTAAACAGGTTCTCCGTTATTATAAGATCCACTTACAACATTGCAATAGATTTAAATTGCGTTTACTTTATTTATATCAACAATATCACCAGATTCATAATATCCCTATTTAAGTAACTTTTTTTTGATCGCAGTAAAGATCCAATACTATTCTCTTTTGAGAAATCAATTTGCACTG
This sequence comes from Ontholestes murinus, assembly GCA_963969525.1. Lineage (NCBI taxonomy): Eukaryota > Metazoa > Arthropoda > Insecta > Coleoptera > Staphylinidae > Ontholestes > Ontholestes murinus. The sequence continues at coordinate 41,774,666 of OZ018389.1, read as the reverse complement.
AAGTCTTTACTCTTACTTTTTGCGTATTATTTCCTCGGATACGGATGAGTACATTATGTTTTTCATTATTATTTAAAATTTGTTTCTCTATGTACTCACTAATGTCTTCTATATCGTAAATTCCCGTAGGTGATGTAATAATTCGCGCTTTAATTAAAATAAATTGTTTGTCTCGTCCACATTTGGTATTAAATTAAATAATTCAAAATTCAGTAAATCCATCTCATACTCTTCATCTTCATTTAAATATAATGCCGGATTGAAATCACAACTCAATTCCGAACTTTTACCACTTCCGTGAACGTATAAGCGTACGATGTTTTCTTCATGGCTTTCGTTCTTTAAGTTAATGCAATAACGTGCTACACTTCTCTATTAATGGTTTAACAAGAATTTCAGACTAAGTTGTCCACAATTTGTTTCATTATTTTTTGGATACTTTATGTAATTGTAAGATATTTCATTTTCACCATTATTTAATAATAACCATTTTTCGACCTCCTTAGCCGGTGGAAGATCTCCATAACTATCAAAATATTCTACAGAATTTCCACGTTTCTCATAAGCTACTCAATGAGTTCCTTGCCCTTCCTCAATATCTAAATTGATGATGTCGCTTTCAATATTTCGAACTCTTTTCGGTAAAGCAGTCCTTATAAACACACCTCTAAAATAAGGTATATGATGTTTCTTTGCATAGTTAATAATATCAATATTAGTTAATGGTCTACGAAGGAACTCAGCTCTTAGTTTTTCGAATTCAAACCTAAGTACAATCCGCAACCCTTCTTATACGGTTTTATGTAAAATCCTGAACCAATTGCTCTAGCTTCCATTACCCTGTTATGTCTAGCCTCTGCCTTTTATTGTTCATTAGCATCCTTAGCGTCATTTACTGCCTTCGCAATAGCTGCAACACCGCCACCCAAGAATCCCAAAGCGCCCAATGCCTCAAATAATGGTATTAACGGTAGAAATCCTCCTTGTTTAGGAATAGGTATCACCCTCCGTCTAGGTCTACCAATACCTCTTCTATTTCGTTTTAAAACATTATATGTAATTTTTACAGATCCCTGAAAACTTTTATCGGGACTACGTTAATCGTTCTCTTTGCAAGCTTCATTGCTTTGGCAAAAGATAATGCACCCCTCTACTGATTTTTTTCTTCCCTTTTATCTTTTTAGTTTTCAGTTTTCTCCGTCCGTGTTCCATACCCATAGCAGTTTTTGCCTTTATTAGTCCAGCAACTGTTAGTGAAGCTGCTTTCTCACCTAAACTTACACCTCTACTTGTTATTCTACACTTTGCAACTTTGTATAATTTTTTATCTGCCTCGTGTCGTTCTATCTAGTTATCAGATTTAGTATAAGCAATATCGTGCACTTTACAGACTTCATCCAATACGTTTATTCCACTGTCGCCCTATGCCAACCTCTTTTGCGATTTAGTTCCTGGACCGCAAAAGTTATATCCAGGTAAATGTACTTCGAAGGGGAGTTTATTCATTAATTTGTTTAACAAATCACTACCGTTCCGCTTTGGTTCACGATTGTAACTAACCACTTTTTGACCAAGCATGACTTTTTATACGGGTTCAAAAAGACATTTTTCTCATTAATGCAGTACAAACATGTTAACTTAATCCTACTCCTTACTATACTAAATAAAATACAACTCGCATTATCCTAATATACATAGTAACTATTCTTAAATCTATTACAATATATTATATGGTTTTCACTAAAAACATTTTGACTTTCCCTACATACGAAGTATATGTAGGGGAAGTATTGTGATCGTTGAATTTTTTTTGTGGAAATATTCGTTTTGAGGTCCCCTGAGTCCATTGCACTGATTTCTGGTAAAAAAATTGTGTCTGTGTGTCTGTCTATTTGTCTGTGTGATGAAGATGAAACTGTAAAGTTAAGGTTTTATCGTTCAAAACTGGAACGGAAAAGCTTTTGGTGAACATTCGAAAACCGGAAGTTTACTCGAGACGTTTTTTTTTTGTTTTTTACTGATATTTTTCAAAGTATTAAAAATATTACAAAATTCTTCAAACAAAAGTTAAAGGGAATAAAAAAAATGAACATGTTTTATTACAAGATGTTTTTCATAATGATCGTAACTATTGAGAAAAAAAAATAACAATTGCAAATTTTGAATTTTTTTGCCAATTTCTAATAAACTATTGGAGTTACATGAAATTTTCGTTTCAAATAATTGTAAAGAATTTAAAACTGAACAAATTAGTAAGAATAGCTTTTTTCCATAAACCTCATAGTTTTGGAGTCAATTATATGGAAAGTAGTATATAATTCAATTTCAAAACTTTTTATTCGTCTATTAAATCTACATCTACCCAACGCACAATTTATCCAAATGCTTCTCCTTGCCTCTCTATAAGCGTACAACCAGACATAAAGGACGTAAGTTTTGTTCTTATTTTCACAAAATGTTACGTTTTGTAACATTATACGATGTATTTATGGCTTGATGTAAATCTAAATCGTACATTATTTGATTAATTCCAGAAGTCATCATTTCCTTAAAAATCGCCACTTGCTCAGTACAGCTCCCACTAAATATAGTTTCTAAGCGTTTCTTCAAATCACCTTCAAAATTTGTTACTAAAACCAAGCAACGGTAATAAAAATCACTAAAATCTAAAATTTTCAATAACTCCAATCGAACTTCACTTAATTTCCAAACTTCGCGAAGACTTTCATAAGTAGAGAGCGGATTTCTAGCATTATGCTTATCCATAATATTAATAGCATCGAAAAAATTACTTAATATCTATACGAATCTTGAAGAATGTGATTACTTAGCGCTAAGTTTTTTTGTGCTTTTTTGCTTATTTTGACTTTTTGTGCTTATTTTCACTTTTTATGCTTATTTTCATGCTTTTTTTAGATTCTGATGCTTATTTGGAGCATTTTCTTAAACATTTAAAAAACATTTAATAAAAATTTCACGCTGATATTAAATTAATGTGCAAATTTTCGTAAAAATCTGTATCCCATCATTTATAGATTATATTTGTATTACATATTTTCTTCGTGTCTTTTGACAACATAATTGTTTAAAATCTTCATAATATGATACAATAATTATAATGAATTTTATTATTAATAAATATTAGTATAAATTACCAATTTACAATGGATTCGTTTATAAATAAGTAGATATAATAGACCGTCTCATTATTCAGATAATACAGACGAACGCTTCATAGGAATCACACCTATGATATTCTGGATGAAAACGTCGTTAAACTAGGCCCGAACAGTAAACAAATTTAAGTGATAGCTAATAATCAGGTATTCTGCAACCGTATCAATTTTCTACTCTCGGCAAAAATACGGATGGGACGACTGGCGCATATTTATCGTTTTCGTTAATTTTCATATTCAAACTCGCATTCATAAACTATTGAATTGACATTCCAAAAACTTTGCTTATTTATCAAAAATTACATGTATATTAAACCCATAATGCAAAAGGTGAAATCCACAATATAAGAATTAATTAGAGACTATCCAGAATTAACAAGTGAAAATTATACATTATTTTGTAAGGCAAGTTTAAAAATAGTAAGTTTTATTTTAGTTCTCAACTGCATCCTAACTAGTCAAGACTTGTATGTAAAAGAAGTTATAACAACACTACATCAAGAACGTTTGAAAAAGTTCAAAGCTGAACTAAAAAAACAGCACAATTTCACAATATTTAGCATCATCTTCAACAAACGATGGACAATTTAAATTAAATTCACATTTGTGCAAAATACTTTTACATTCGAATATCCCTTTAAGAAAATTACAAAATAATGCATTTAAATCTTTCTTGGGAAAATATTGTAAAATGCGCATTCCCGAGAAAAAAATATGTAGCTCTTGCGTACTATGAAACCATACAAAAATTAAAGATATTATTAACAATAATTATATGTGGTTTGGTGCGGATGAAACCACAGACGCTTGTTTAATTTAATAATAGGAATTTAACATGAAGACATCCGACCAATAGTATTTTGATATATACAAAAGAATTGAAGAAAACTGATAATAACATTATAGCAAAATTCATAAATGATGGACTGACAAGCTTATTTTTGCCGTAGACAATACCAAATTACAAAATGTTACTAATAATGCATTTTGTGCATTGTACAAGTAGCACATGGATAGAAACGAATTTCTGAAACTATAAGAATGAAATTTCCATTTGTAGATTTAATTAAATATGGAAAAATAGTTCTTATATTCTTCTGTGAGTGCAATTATTCAAGAAGTAATTACCTGATATCTCACTGCCCCATAAACCAGTGCTAACAAAATGGGGAACTTGTCTATATGCTACGATGTACTATGCGAACAATTTTGAAGAATTTAATAAGGCTATATACAACTTTCCCGAAACGACAAGCAAACCAGTTAATGACTGTCAAACAGTTTTTAAGAAACAAGAGCTTCCTTCAAAACCATTTACATAAAATCGCGTTTAAATTTTATAAAAGTAGATTCATTTTAGAAAATACCTGAACGCATTGGCCAAGAAATCAAAATAATATCGAAAGAAGTATTCGGTGAAAATGAAGGATTTTTAATATTAAATAAATTAAACTTGATTTTGAATGGAAATTTTCAAATGGATCCGGCTATAATTTAAAATAAAAAGAAACTTTTCCACTTTCAAAAATTTATTAAGCGTCAGAAGTAATAATTTTTACAATTAAACCCCTAGAACAACATTTAATGATCTACTGTTTTCATGAATAGATTTTAGTTATTTTGAAATGTATACAAAATTACAATTTAATTTTTAAATACTTACATGATATTATATATTGCGTAAAGAAAGTATGTTAATTTTAGTTTTAAGCAGAATTTCTATGTAAAATATGTTGATAAACTTGTAACATATTAAGAAAATAAAGTTTTGCTTTAGTGATTTTTTTCGTGTTTTTATGCTTTTTTCCTGTTTTTATGCTTTTTTAATGCTTTTTTTCTCTAAATTTTGTGCCTTTTTAAGTGTTTTTTTTCAGATTTTTTAAGCTTTTTTATTTTTTATCCGCTCTCTATTCATAAGATAAATACACAGAGTCGATTCCAATTGTTGCTTTCAAGACATTGCGATATTTATCAACATAAATAAAAGACACACTTATTTTGTTTATATTTATTTAATTATCTAGATTTTTTGTATTAATTGTTCTGTTAAGACAATAATTAGCTTTGTTGAAATTACTCCATGTTTCTGAATCTAGTGTTATACATTGACCTCGATTTCCCATTAATCGGATAACAGGTTCAAAATTTAAATCACTGTCCATACTAACATATATCCATTTTGTTTTACTTTATTCAAAAGGTATGTTACTGCTAGGATACGTTTTAAAACATTTTCTTTTTTCTTTCTGGTATATTGTTAATAGACTGGCATCCTTGATTATTAGTTACAATTAGTGGTTCGCGATCTTCTTCGCCAAAATCATGAGACGAACAGATATTTTAATTTGGTAACTCAAATTCTGGTTCTTGTAAAAATTGTTCAAAAAATCCTTCCTCTTCCCTACCTTCTAGTCCATGAAGACTGTCCGACGATTGTTGACTCGGTAATTTATTTTCATTATTTCGATTACGATTTGCATCTTTATTAGTCCAAGTTCTCATCAAATGCGGCTGACAGCGTTCCACTATTTTTTTTAAATATTAGTTCATGTACTACTTACTTGCTTTTTGATATTGACGATGGAAACTTTTATGATGCACTGCGAAATATCCCTACATTTATACCTAAAATCCGTCTCAAAATATAAGAACTTTAATACACCATGACCTCCTCCGATCGCGGGATAATGCCAAGATACAAAGAATCTAACACATTTGCATATTCAAATTACTCCTCACCGGTGTTCAATGACCCAACTCGTTTTCTCGCATCAGAAAAACACGACAAATATAAGTGGGAGACAAGTTTGCCGTCTCTAAAACTTTGTGTCACCTTATGTTATGTTATTCTACTCGAGAGGTACATTTTGTTCATTAATAAATAGTTAATATTAACAAATATTTATCATAATTATAATTAATAAATAATGATTAACAATGAATATTAATAGAAATTATTTACATTTAATGCATCACCCAAATAAGGTTATGAACCCTGCCGTCCACAGGTAGTAATTTACTCATCTAAGTTCATTCGCCATCGGACCGTCGTAGGAGTAACATCACGCATCGCTCCAAGCCGGTCTTCTAACATAAACTTTAATTATGGAACCGTACTATGACTGTCTAATAAGGCCCCCCTTTATTGCGATCAAGTTCGCAGTTCCAGGCTTCCGACCCCAATAAAGGGACCCTTACTGAGCCCAAGGTCAAAGGAGGTACACTCTATTCTAGAACCTCCTCAGACCTAGGCGTGACACAGCACCATGTGCATGATGTGGCAGCCGTTAAAAACGCTCTTCGCGGCAGGTATGGGCACCTTGTCAGACAGATCTGGTCATCAGAGCTGTCTGGTAATAACACGGTGCTATCCACAAATATGCTTGCCGTTCCAAATATTATGTACTCGTTTGGGGTAATTAAGTGGACGAGAGAAGAGTTGCGCGCCCTTGACATTGTCACCAGAAAACGGATGCATCTTTTTAGAAGCTTGCATCCTAAATCGTCGGTCCCAGGGTTATACCTCCCGCGTCATCTAGGAGGACGTGGTCTCTTGAGCTTGGAGTGTCTCCACGATAGAGTGGTACTAGATACGGCCTGTAAGATCATTAACAGTCCTGATCCCCTGCTCCGCATGGTGCGAGTGCATGAACAGACCGGAACCGGAGTATTTATGCTGAAGGCAGCACAAAAGGCAGCAGAAGGCCTCGGTTTGGACTTCAATAACGGTCTAGGTCACCTCATTACCCTAAACCCTGACCAATTAAGAGTCCAGCTCAAAAACGCAGAAACGGAAGCGCTACTTCAGCGCCATATGGACAAGCCGATGCATTCAGCCTTCTTTAAGAACATAGAAGATCTCGGCTTGTCTAAGAAACTTTCATTCAGATTTCTGCGAGCTGGACTGAAGTCAGAAACTGAGGACTTTATCATAGCATGCCAAGATGGTGTACATAATACCCTAGTCTACCGTAGCCGCATAATGGGTGTAGAAGTTCCCGACATTAGCTGTAGGGCATGTCATGGGGCGCCGGAGACAATAATGCATCTGCTGTCATCTTGCAGGGCATATGCGTCTTCGGCCTACATCCAGAGACATAATGCGGCGTTACGAGTGCTATATTACCACCTTAGGCACTCGTACGGTATCGACGAGACACCTGTGCTGATATATGTTCCGGACGACATTGAGTCCGTGGTGGAGAATGAGAGGTGCCGAATTTATTGGAACTTCTCATTTCCAACGCTCAGGCAGATCCGTGCTAACAAGCCTGACGTAGTCCTCCTCGACCACCAGCTAAAAACGATGTTTGTGGTTGTTACGGCCTTACCTGCACGGGGTGCAGGGACCGTAACGAATTTACATTTTATTGGGGGCAGCGAGTGTACGGCCAGTACCGGCTTAAAATCCTTCCTCGAATTTTAGGTTATTGCTAGAATAAATCATCCTAAGAATTATAAATTTACATTCTATTTTTATTATGTGTTTGTGCGCGTCGTAACGTCCGTGGGCCATAAAGGGCTTAGCGGGTATTTTCAACATCTGGAAGCCACCCAAAGACGTGCGATGGATGTTTTGGCAACACCGTGCAGAAGAAAGTTTATGCAGCCAATCATCCTCTTTTGCAGACCACCACCTACCCTTGGACTAACAAACTCCACCCCTTTATGTGGTGTGCAGAAACCAGCGCCCGAAAAGGAAGAATATATCTGTTTTAACCATCAACAAACAAACACCACCGGCTCTTACGAATTTTAATTGTACATTTTTGTAAAGTTTTTATTATCAATATATTTATTAATTTAAATGTGCGTTTTAACATAAAGACGTTACATTTTTGGTCCTTCGAACCGGATAGAAGTCGACGTACATTTTTGGTCCTTCGAAACCGTGATTCAAGAGTTTTTTGGATCGAACTACGTCGTCGAGTAAACATAAAACTCGACGAAATATCAATATCATTAACAACGGCAGGAGAGTGAGAGTACATCGAAGTTGAAGTGCATCACGAAACCTTGTCGGTGTCCAGGAGAAGCAGTGTCGCCGCAGAATAAGGAATCAGCAGACGCCCTCCGGTTACATCATCGTCATAGAGCCGCAGTCGTACCTGGAGAAGCAGCGTCGCCGTATCCAAAGGGAGCCGCAGACGCCCTCAGGTCGAATCATCATAGAAATACAAGACAAGAGTAAGCGGAGGAAGCCCCAAGTCGCAGTGCCCAGCAGCAAGACGCAAAGGTAGGCCTTCCCTTGTTCCTAATTTTCATTTATATACCATTTTCATTATGGCAGAACCTCAGCTGTCTAAAGAGAGCGAACGAGCTCTTCGTACGTTAAACAAGCATCGCGCACTTATAGAGTTAAATATCGCTAATATTGTAAACGACTTAAATTCAGAGTCAGTAGATGCAGAATTAAATTTAGAATTAATCAATTCAGTTTTAAATTCAATTGACGATTTGGCCAATTTAGAATTCGCTAATTTTGATGAAGATTTTCCTCAGTTATTTAATACAGCCTTTGGTTTAAAAAGAACAGTTTTTAAATTAAGACAAAATATTTTAAAATCATTAAATAAACAAGTTATTAATGAGTCACCTGTTAGTAACATTCCTAGTTTTGCTGCGCAAGTCAAACAGAAAATAACAGAAAGGGTAGAAAAATTAAAATTGCAACCTTATGTACAAACAAACACAAATTTAAATTGTCATTCAGTTACACATTTGGAATTAGATTCAAACAATAAGAGATTATGGAAGTTAGAAAATATTGAGCCAGCAATTCCATTTATATCAAAGGAAGATCAATTCAGGGAACATTTTAAATCAGTAGAACAGGATGTAGATGAGCGTTTTATTGTCGCGCTACCATGCAAAGCAGATTATTCTACATTAGGTAATTCATACGGGAGGGCAAAAAGCCAATTATTTAATTTGAAAAACAAACGGAACTCAGAATTGCGCCAACAATATACTTTATTTATGAATAAATATATTAATTTGGGGCACATGAAGCTCATTTCATTGTCGAGCAATTACTATTTACCTCATCATTGCGTAATTAAAAACTCTAGTTTAACGTACGATGAGTTCTGGACGTTATTAGTTCAGATTGAAGCCATAATGAATTCCAAGCTCCTTTGTCCTTTGTCTAACGACCCAGATGAATTATCCTTCCTTACACCCAGCCACTTCCTAGGCGGAGGCAGTTTTACGAGTCTTCCGAAACCAAATTTGGAAGAAATGAATATGGGCCGGCACTCACGTTGGAAACTGGTGGAGCGCGTCCAAAGGCATTTTTGGGCCAGATGGCGTAGAAAATGGAAGCAGTCGAGAGGCCAACCTTTTGAAGTTGAGCAGCTTGCTGTAATCCACGAGGATGCACCTCTCAGTCGATGGCGTCAAGGACACATTGAGACAACTTATCCTGGAAGTGATTGTGTGGTGCGGTCAGCGACAATTATAACAAGTGTTATGTACCCAATAATAATGTTTTGTGACTCCACATGTGAACTGACTATATTTGTATTAATTGTCTATTATTCATCGTTTATTTTATGTACATATTTGATTATTCGAATTATTGTAATATTTGCTATTATTGTTCATAACTTCGATTTAATTTTTTTTTAAATTAACTAATTTCAACGGGGGGAGGATGTTACGGCCTTACCTGCACGGGGTGCAGGGACCGTAACGAATTTACATTTTATTGGGGGCAGCGAGTGTATGGCCAGTAACGGCTTAAAATCCTTCCTCGAATTTTAGGTTATTGCTAGAATAAATCATCCTAAGAATTGTAAATTTACATTCTATTTTTATTATGTGTTTGTGCGCGTCGTAACGTCCGTGGGCCATAAAGGGCTTAGCGGGTATTTTCAACATCTGGAAGCCACCCAAAAACGTGCGATGGATGTTTTGGCAACACCGTGCAGAAGAAAGTTTATGCAGCCAATCATCCTCTTTTGCAGACCACCACCTACCCTTGGACTAACAAACTCCACCCCTTTACGTGGTGTGCAGAAACCAGCGCCCGAAAAGGAAGAATATATCTGTTTTAACCATCAACAAACAAACACCATCGGCTCTTACGAATTTTAATTGTACATTTTTGTAAAGTTTTTATTATCAATATATTTATTAATTTAAATGTGCGTTTTAACATAACGACGTCACAGTGGCCGAATTCTCGGCTCCTGCTGAAACAAACATCGTCATTAAAGAGGAGGAAAAACGGATAAAATATCAAGAACTGTTGTTTGATCTGGGCAGGCTGTATCCGGGGTACACTATAAAATTAATGGTTCTGATTATCGGTGCGTTAGGCGGCATACATAGCTCATATCTGAGGAACCTGAGGACCATACCAGAATGCCGTCATAAAGCATATTCGCTAACCGCATGCATGCAGAAAGCAGTTATCCTAGGGTCACTACGTCTGCTCAGGACACATAGTAATAGGCACCTCTAGTTGCCCTACCTCCAGGCTTGGAGGAGGCGACTGGGGGACTCTCTGAAATGAGGAGGCGCGTGGGAAAGTGGGCGACTACATTAAAAAAAAAAATAGAATAAGAATATTAATAATAATCATTTATTGGTGCTCATCACATTTGTGTTACACAGGTCAAAACATGTAGGTATACGTAAACATTAAAACATTAGTTAATTACATAGAATCATTAAATAGTTCAGTAGGTAGGTTTGTGGCTTAATAAAAATAGCACATCATTATAAGACAGTATAAATACAGATACATTGAAGTATAACTAAAAACAAATGCCGGATAAATAAATAAAATATGTGTTTGACAGAAACAAAGCAATTAAAATAAATAAATAAGGTAACATGTTAATTGTAGGTAAAAAAATATGTTGGGCAAAAACTCACAGATTAAAATGATTAAGTAAAAACTATAGTTAAATAAATAAAAGCAGACAAACTAAAACAAGAAGTTAAAAATAGGTTACACATATCAATATATAAGTATAAAAATTATTCAATAAATAATAAACGTTAAAAGTACATAAAACAATTCAACAATAAAATGAAGACATGATATATTAAAATGATTTAAAAACGCTATTCTCTATTTAAGTCTAAGAATCTATTGGATAGGCATTCCTCTACGCTGTAGAAGGCCTTCTCTAATAAATAGTTTTTAATTTGTGTAGTAAATGCTTTTTCCGTATTTGCTTTTATATTCATTGGTAGTAGGTTGTATAATTTGGGCCCATAGTAATTAATGCCATTTCTACACTTAGGAGTACGGTGGTATGATGGATAAATTAAATTTCTGTTACGTGTCCCATAGCCATGTACTTCTGAGCTCGTTTCATATAAAGCAATGTGTTTACGAACATACTTAAGGCATTCCAAGATAAATATGCCCGGTTTTGTCAAAATATTCATTCAGATCTCTGAAAGATTTCCTACAATCGTCGCGATATCCCAGGTTAGATACCACCCGAATAGCACGCCTATTACTACTATTCAAAGTAAATATTCGGTGTATTGTCGGTGAGTGTCCTCATGTTACAATACTGTAGGATAAATGAGTGTGGAACAGGGAAAAATAAGCTGCTTTTATTGCTTTGCCCGGTAAGAAGTTTGTGAGACTTCTTAGTAAGAAAGTACTCTTACATAGCTTAATAGATAAAAATTTGCCATGGCAATGCCAATCCAATTTAGGATCCAAATTCAGGCCTAAAAATTGGATGGTGGCATTTCCCGTTCCTTCTGTATTTTTCAGTGTAAAAATAAGTTTTTCAGTCTTTTCGGTATTAAAAGCAAGTTTATTGGCAATAAACCACTCAAATACCGATCTATTAATACTCTCACTCTCTGCTATGGCAGATGGCAAGTTGATTGATTTATTATTGCAGGTGGTATCTTCAGCGTACAGTACTATTTTTCCATTGTTTAGTTGTAGGATTGACCCTTGAGGTACCCCGTGCATAATATGTGCTTCGGAGGATAACTTCCCATTAAATAGTACACGCTGTTGCCTATTTTGTAAAAATGAACTAACTAATCGACATGTTCTAGGATGAAAGTTATAGTAGTAGAGCTTTCGCAAAAGGACATCATGAGGCACGCAGTAAAATGCCTTACTAAGATCAAAAAATAAAGCTATTATGTATGATTTAGAATGACATCCTTCCAGGATTTCTTCGATCAAGGCATTAAGTGCGTCCGTAGTTGATAGCCCTTTGCGAAAGCCGAACTGATCCAGATGTAGTATGTTATGCATCTCACAAAAGTGGATTATTTGGTTAAATAAGACTTTTTCTATAACCTTTGACACTACTGGTAGCAGTGAGATAGGCCTATAATTCTTTACGTCTAGCTCATTGCCTTTTTTTAGAATTGGCATAACACATCCAATTTTTAGGCAACTGGGGAATATGCCAGAACGTATGCATATATTAATTAATTTAGTGAGTGCCAAAATAATCACGTCATTAATGTGTTTTAATATGTTAAATGACAAACCATAGATATCACGCGAAGACGAGTTCTTCAAGGATCTTACTGCACTTCTTACCTCCGCCGGACTAACCTCAGATATTTTAAGATACGTTAATAAATGTAAGACATCATTGCTACATGCAGCTAATTTGTCTAATAAATTATTTGCAATGGTACTAAAAAAATCATTAAATTCATTTGCCGAGATTTTACAGTTGGTGTTATTTGTGTTATTAAAATCATTATTACTTTCCCTATATAATATATATAGGGGGAGTATTATTTTCGTGATTTTATTTTGAATTTTTTTTTGCGGAAATATCCGTTTTGCCCCCCCCCCCTGAGTCCATTGCACTGATTTCTGGAAAAAAAATCTGTGTCTCTGTGTGTGTGTGTGTGTGTGTGTGTGTGTGTCTGTCTGTCTGTCTGTCTGTCTGTCGGTGGGCACTGTATCTCAAAAACGAATGATCCGATGGAGATGAAACTTTAAACTTAAGGTTTTATCGTTAAAAACTGGAACTGAAAAGTTTTTGGTGAACATTCATAAACCGGAAGTGGATGTTTACTCGAGGCGTTTTTTGGTTTTTTACCGATATTTTTCTAAATATAAAAAATATTACAAAACTTTTCAAACAGAAGTTAAAGGGAATGAACAACTAAACAACTTTTATTTAAATATGTTTTTCATAAAATTCTTAACTTTCGAGAAAAAAAAAAAAAAAATTGAAAATGTTGACATTTTTTGCCAGTTGATAATAAACTATAGGAGTTACATGAAACATATATAACAAATAATTATATAGAATTAACTGTTCAACTGTTATTAAGAATAACTTTTTTACGTAAACCTCATAGCTTTCGAGAAAAATATAGGGAAAGTACTATGATGGCCACATCACCATTTCTTCTAATTAGTGACCATAATGCTTTTGGAGTGTTTTTGGACCTTTTTATAAAGTTTTCATTAGCATTTACTCTCGCATTTTTTAAAGCAACCTTGTAATTTCGCTTATAATTTAAATAGATAGGTCGAACATCCGGTAATCGGGTGCTAGCCTCTTTTAGTAGTGCAAGAGTAGCTCGCATTTCTTTTAAAGAATTATTGAACCATACTATTTTAGTACTTTTATATTTTACTGCTTTTTCGGGGAAATATTTAAGCATGTTATGGTGTAGAATGTTAATGAACAAAGTAAATTTATATTCTATGTCGGTATTTGTTTCATCAATATATCTAAAGTCACATGCATGAAGAAAGTTGTAAAATTTATATTTACCTACCTCTGTGATTGGCCTTGTTATATGTGTTTTAGTATCAGTGCATATATTTTTAGTTTTGAATTGTATGTGTAGCCTAATATAATCGGATAAATCTGAATCTAATGGGTTAACATATATTTGTCCTCTTATGTTCATAAACACATTATCTAAACAATTGTTTTTCCTAGTATTGAAGATGACACTACTACATAAACCAAATAAGTATAATACATCACATAAATGTGCTTCTCGGGAGTCTCCGCTGTTAAATTTGACATTAAAATCGCCGACAAGGATTATAAGTTTATGAGGGTTTAATTTATCCCTAGAATAAAAATAAAATTATTGAAATTACCAGACGGTGAACGGTACACAGTTATTAGAAGTAAATTCTGCTTTGGTAAGGGAGCGGCCGCGAGTTCGCAGTCTTTTTCCTGGCAAAGAGTTTGAGCGTAATGCTGGGTTTTGAATAACATATTATATTTAAATAATTGCAGTACCCCTCCATGGATAAATTGTTTTCTTGTGAAGTATGATCCCAACAAGAAGTTATTAATACGCATGCAATCAACTTCATTTTCTGTTAGCCAGTGTTCGCATAAACAAACTAAATAAAACTAAAAAAAATAAATGTTAAGTGTTGCATCATGCAGCTCTTCCTTTTTATGTTTCGATTGATCTTCGGCTGGGGCGTTGAAAAATATATCGGGAAAGGATGACACTTTCAGGCCAATTATTAGAGTCCAACATTTTCTCATAACATTTGAAATCGATTCCGACATTAAATGCCGAATTGAATTCAATTAATTGAATTTTGTCGCAAATAAAATCGTCTTGTCCAGTAATTGCACTAAAATGATCGCGCATATCCTGTTCAGTAAAACGATTTTGTATGCGTTTTATTAAGATCCACGCATTTTAGGATCGGCTTGGATTTTTGCATTTTTATTATCGCCTGTTCCGACAATTGTTTTATTTTGTTGTTGAAGAAAGTCGAACACCCTGATATGTATTTGGTGGAGAAAGTAATAAGACGTAAGGGAAATAAAGTTCTTGTCAAGTGGTTAGGATAGCTCACACAATTCCTGGATATCGAAGAAAAATGTGTTGTAATTATGTTTTGTAATTTTATTGTTGGTGTATTCATTTTAAGTAAATAAAACAACATTTTCAAAATATATAGCATTTATTTACAATCTATACAATATATTAACAAATTATATATATATATATATATATACTTTAATGTAAATGCGTAATGAACAATGTATAGAATCATATTTACTACATATACAATACATAAATTAAGCGTAATACATAGAAAACAAGTATAAGGTAATAATTAGAAAAAAACACGAAAATATTTTGTAAAATCTACAACAAATGAGTCTTATTAAGACTACAAGAAACAAATCACTTTTGAAACAACTACTTCTCTAGCTAATGCTTCGACAGACATTGAATGATACAAAAGTAATTTGCGTGTTACAAAATAGCAAGGCTATCAAAGCAACACTAGTTTGAACGTATTTCTTTCTGTAAAATGAACTAAAAATGATTGAATGTATGTTAAATAGTATATGAGTGACTATACTATGGTAAATTTGGAATAAGAAATGAATTTAGGTTGATGTAATTAAAAATACTTAAATAATTCAATACTCAAATTTATAACCATCTGCAGACACGTGTTTCGAACTTTCGCTCTCTTCAGTACAGTTTTATTATAAAATTGATTTTAAATACAAATAAAAACATTTACTAAATTTTTAATTTGATAGCCTTGCTATTTTGTAAGAAGCAAATTACTTTTGTATCATTCAATGTTTGTCGAAGCATTAGCTAGAGAAGTAGTTGTTTTAAAAGTGATTTGTTTCTTGTAGTCTTAATAAGACTCATTTGTTGTAGATTTTACGAAATATTTTCGTGTTTTTTTCTAATTATTAATGAATTTTCTACAACGTAAGGACTTAAATATTTTATTATAAGGTAATAATTTATACAAAACTTACAAACATGAAATCAAATACCTAACTTATGGTATGCTTCATCTAATATCTGATTTATACATTCATCTTCTTGATTTTTTTTAATTTGGTAAAATGTAACGTTTATCGTCAGTAGCAGATAGAGCAATTTAATTTTTTAATTCTGTGAAAACAACGTGGTAATCGCAATCTGGAAGTGTATTGATGCAGTATGCTTTAGTTCCTGTTCCACTAAACGATGTAATAATATTACCGGCAAATTCAGTCTAGATTTATCTATTTGTTTCGTGGTATGTTGTGAACATTATTTTCAGGATAATTGGAATTATTAAAGTGCTCTATGTTATTTTTGATATCATCGTAAATATTTTCAGCAAATACTTCAATTATTAATGAATCTGTGACTGTGTACAGCAGACGAACATTATTACCATACAGAGGTTTTAAAAATTCATAATAGAATTTATAAACTACAGTTTTAGACAGCTGTAATATACTTAAACCTATATACAATGGTTTATTATAATGTATTTTTACAATAGACATTTCCACAGCTATTAAATTTTCACAAAAAATTTTGGTAGATTTAAAATTTGGTTTCACGATAAATACTTCCGCCCCTCGTTTCCTATAACGCGTCTCGGAATGACTAATGTCAACTCAATTTTCTACATTTCCATGGTTTCCCAAATACAATGTTATTCATGGCTTTCTAATGATTTCTTTCAAACGCGTTACTTTTTTTCCGTATTAAAATCAATATATGACATGATGCATCCAATTGCTCCGTTCAAATTCGAGAATTCTATGGGTGCGTTTTAATATCAATCAAACCTTGCTTTAAATTCATGTAGTGTATAATATATCGCTCCTTATCGTATAATCTTGGTACTAATTTCTTATGCTTAGAATTTTCAGGGTTATGCAATTCAGGACAAAATGGCAAATCGTTATGTGTATCATGTAAACATTGGGGATAATAAAAGTCAAATTCCAAAACGTAACCGGTACTCGAATTATCATCAGTTTGTAAAACATCAAAAGTTTCTAATTCCCGAGCACCAACCTTACAGGTTGGTAGCATCTAAATATGCAATATAAGATATAGGTTGCGTATCATTGAAGTCACTTAAAAATTTATTATTTGCTTCGGATTTACGATGAGAACACATACTAAGCCCCCGGCGAATCCCCCTTTTACAAAAGGAAAAACATATCGACGCCTGTAAGAAGTTCCAATGGAATCCCAGTAATTTTAAATAACGCGTCCCACTCGAACTCTGGTGCCGTAAAGTAATGTGCCGGATTGAATGTATAATATTGTAATGAAACACTGCGATAATTTTCAAATATATCAGTCAAAAGTAACTCGTCTGAAATTAAATAAACGAAGGAATAATCTCCCAATGTTTCACAATTAAACACTTGCCAGACAGTCTGTGCCCTGTTATAACTATCATGTGATATATCAGAATCGGATAATGAATCATAAAACGCTTCACATTCACCAGTTACCAAACTCCGAATCATTTTTTTATGAAAGGAATCCATAAAATCATAAGGAAATATTCCTGTCGGCCTTACTAAATTGAACTGTATGTTGTCAGGAAAATATTTTCGTACTTGTTTCCATTGGTTGTCATCTAAATAACTACCAATTTTTGCAAGGGAGCAAGATAAAAATCGAAAAGAATCTACAAACCTTAAGTTTATAAACACTCGCCTCATTTTACCATTCACATCTTGTGAATCTGCACCGTGAACTTTTTTAGTAAAGGAAATATACCTCTCTTTATTATGTGCAATGGCGTCAACATCTTCACCATTCATCGCAATGTCCTTTATAAACATATGATAATCATTATTTGATTTTATAATTGACATTAGATACCGAGTGATCAGGACCTTGAAACAAGCCAGTTAAGTGATCATTATTATTATTTATTTATTTTCTTACAAATATGACAAATATTTTTTTCAAATTCTATCTGATCAGCACTGCTCCTAAGTGATTACTATAAATGTACTTTATATCCTCTTCTAACTGCTTTACAAACTCAATAGCAACATCTTTCCTAATATATTTAAAAAAATGGATAATGAATCGTCGTAACTACATTTTATATAATATGCAAAAGCATATGGTTCGAACAGAATGCACTTCATAGTGTATGATTCATTATCCATTATATTATTTTTAACTTGAACCTCTGGACACTTTGTGTAAGGTAAAACAGCTTTTACTTTACCGCAATATTCTTACCTATGTCTAGTAACTTTTTCAATAGAACTAAAGTATAATAAACATCCGTCACAAATAAATTTTTCGAGCCCATATAACGATAACCGATTTCCTACTAAACGTGACAAATTTCGAATCGAACAGTAGTGACTATTACCACCATCATCATTCGTTATATGCAATAAGTTTGAAATAAAACAACACAGTTGGGAGGGTTTCACATTTATTGTTGAACACTGCAACGTCGGAAGGTTTATATATGTACACGCCCTCAATGGATTGTATTTTTTAATGGACACCTCCATATACAAAATTTCAAATAATGTCAACCCTACAGAAACAATTCATCATTACTTTCTACATTAAATCAAGTAATAAAAATATATTTAAATATTATATGCAACACTTATTTGTAGAAAATAAATAAAATTAATTAAAATTATATATACATACTTGAATTACCTACTTGAAATTCGAACATTTTATTTAATATTTCATCTATAAATTCGTAATATTTCATAATAATATAACATCACTGCCCACTGTTAACACTTTATTTTTGTTATTAAATGTCTTTATCTCCACATTTTCCTTGTTAGATTAAAAGTACAATTCTCCCCATTCCAGATTTACTTTAACACTAACGTAAGAACTTTTTCTTTTATTAAATGTGAAAACCCTAGCATATCAACATGATGTCCACGTTCAGACACTCTAAATGTTTTGCTTTTCTGACCAAATGCAGATGCCAACTTTTCTACACCATCATCAATACTATGCATCCATTATTCTTTAGAGCAGCACTTTATAGGTGACCAGACATACATTTCTTCTTTACTGGTAGGTTGTAAATTTCACATGTCACGACGTCAGATAATGATCGCTTCTTAGCATTTGAGGTACTAGGATATTTTTAGTTACTATTGTTCTTCCTACACAAGAATTTATCTTGTGACGCTTTACATTGTCTTTTCTTGAAAAAGTCTTACCTCTAACTAGGCAGAGAAACCTGGTGCTATTGGTTAGTAAATAAACAAAATTTAGTTAAACACTATGTGATGACTTAAACGATGAAGTCGAACCGAGAGTTGACTCTATAAAGCGGCAGAATTTAACTGGTTAACCTTGAGTAACATCACTCCACTCAAAGTTAAACTTCATTGCAAGTAAACTTGAGGAAAGCAATTTTATTTATAATTTAATCTTCGTCAGTATCGTCCATACCCATATCTGACCTAGATATACTTGATAACTCATAGAAAACCGGCTCATCTTCAATGTCTGACAAACCCGAGCTAGACATACTCGGAAACAAATCTCTAGCGTTAAGCTCAAATAGTGGGATGACAAAACAGAAATCGCAGTATCTTTTTCCTGTCTAATGATTATTTCCTCAGCACCACTCATTAGAACAGTTTAACAGTACCTAGTCCTAAACAACTTGATACGCTCTGGTTTACGGTAACCGAGCCCTCTACAATGCACACAATACCTCTCTCCATTTTTATCCACCCAGAATTTTTTCTTCACCACTGCAATATATCTAAGTATCCAAGAAATCTGCATGAGTCTTCAAAAATTGTCAGCAAATAGGGCGACTACTATATATCTTTGCAATCTAACCCCACAACTGAAAGGTAGCCGACGTTTGTGTTGTCCGTAAAACTTTTTCGGTCTCTCGTCATAATACACCCAGTTCACGTGCTTCCACTAGAATTCCATCATACATCCCAATGACTTCCGAATCTGACCCTGCACTACTAGTTCTTTAATTTGGAATCTATTTTTCAAGTTCGGCAGACATATAACTTTTAAAAATATATACAGCAGGCTGAGAGGCTCTCTTCTACCTACTTTTCCCACCCCCACTGGATTCATTTTTGCGGATTGTAAATAAAATACGGGTAAAACACTTTACAAAACTAATTTCGAATATCTATTATAATTCAATTTATTTAATTCCAGCGTTCCCTCTCTCCTAATAGAAAAGGACAAGAGGTATTTTAGAGGTCAAGGTTACTTGAAGGTCAAGGTCACTTGGTCATTTGAATGTCAAGGTCATTTGAATGTCAAGGTCACTTGAATGTCAAGGTCATTTGAATGTCATGGTCACTTGAATATCAAGGTCATTTGAATGTCAATGTCGTTTAAAGGTCAAGGTCACTTGAAGATCACTTCAAGGTAAAGGTCATGTGAAGGTTAATGTCATATTAAGGCCAAGGTCAAGTGCATCCTCTGACCTTAAACTAGCCGATTCTAGAACCTCCTCACGATCCTCAAGGTTAGAGGAGGTTTTAGAATAGGCTGGTTCCCCCTACTAGTGTGGAGAATGGGTAATTTCGCCCATGTGCTCTAATTGTTCATATTCAGTCATAAATTTAAAGTATGAATCACGAAGCTCAGGATTCTTTGACAGTTTTTTCTCAAGAGAATAGAAATGCTTTAGTGATATTTGCCATGATTCGTCTAGTATGTATGCATTCTCAAGTGACGGCAATGTGACTATAAACAGACTGCTTTCGCGTTGTGTAACGTTAAGAAAGTTATTCTAGCTATTTCAAATACGAGTGCGACTCTTTTAATATTGGCTGTATTATTGTAAATATTGTTTTAATATGCTTTGTAATAATAAGACTCTTGTTTTCGAAGGTCTCAGTCAGCAAATTTCCACCATTGGTAATAAAATACCTGAATTTTATCATTTTTTTATTATAGTGAATAATAAATTTAAATGTTTCAGCAAATTTCGTCCACTGATCGTACGAACCATCATAATTGGGCAATTTTAAAACAGGTAATTTAACATTTATGGGAGCTGCGGAAACAATGTCAGCCAATTGCGGATTTACATTTGGTTCCGGCGTTATGTCTTCTAGTAAATTTTCGAATTTTTAAATTGTAGAATTATAGGCGATCTCAAATGATTCACTTCCAAAATTATGGTTTTCCATATTTTTCTCATCAACCATTTCGATATCGTCGTTAAATTTTTTTAACAATTGTTGTATTTCAGAAAGGCGTTTTTAAAATTTATTATAAAAGGATTCACTAATTTTGGCTGTATTGGCATTATCGTAGAATGTACTAGCACGAATTAGAGATGACTTTATTTTTCTACGTTGGTAAGGGATTTTTATTTTTTGTTTGGCATTTTATTGACATCAGTAAAGTAATGGTAAAAACAAAAATAATTAAAAGATAATTTACTTCTTGATAACGTTGCTTTTATGGACAATGGGCACAGTCACGGCTTCGTTCAGGACTGCGTCGTAAAATCCGTATTTCTTCCTGGATTGATCTGTCTGGATATTCCTTGCATATCTGGACTGGGCTGACTATTGTGAGATCCAGGTAGTATCTACAGGGGCAGCTTCCTTTCGTATTTGGACTATGCGGAGTCGCTGAGTGTGCCCGGGGAGTTCCTGTCGAAGTGGACGTTTGGAGTTGGGTTGCAGAATAGTTTCTGCGATTTGATTGTTTGATTGTTATATCACTCGTTGTGTTATTTTCGAAAGACCGTTGGTTGGTGATTGATCAACATGATTTTTATATCGGATTTGAAGGACAAATGTTGCTGCGGATATGAATTAGCCTTTAACCACAAGCGTTTGGTAAATTACACAACAGTCTTGAGTTTAAGTCATCTGTTTACACAAAATTTCAAATTTAAAAGTATTTACAAATATGGATACAACTGAATACAAATTGGAGCTACTTTTAATCTACAATATTTTTCAATTTGAAAACTTGACAGAATTTACATCAAGTTGTTTCCGAAACGTCACAATAGTTAACGGCTGAAATTATCCTTAATATCTGCCTAATGGGTTTATATCTTAAATTTGTATGTGCGCACACAATATGATCATAAAATAACAGTAATATAAACCTCAAAAATTGTAAATATTGCCATAAATCAATATAGGAGCTTTACGATGAACAAATGTCTATAATACTTACTATGTTTTTACCACAATTAATTGTGGTAAAAACATACGAAGTGTTTCAATATGTGTTTAAATAAGGATTACCATCTAGTAACGGTCAAAACCATCGTGAAATTTCAATTTTATAAGATAAGTAATGAAAATGAACATCTTCACTTTGATATGCTTTTTTGAAGCAAAAGATAGTATAAGGACTTTAGTAGCAATATTTTTAAACTCAAATAATATAAATATCCAATTCACTTCACAGTTCAAATTGTAACATTTGCGTTAATCGTAATTTTAACTTTTATTTTAATTCTTTATTTTCGTTCCCCGAAAAAATTTTGAAGTCAAAAAATTGTCAATTTCTGTAGTATTTTTAATCTTAAACAATTTTGGTCTCTTATATTTTAGTTCTAAAATAATTAGGGGACAGATCAACACCTAGTATACATAGGTCAGACAGGACTAACTTTTGAAACAAGATTAGAAGAATACCACAAAAATCAATTTACAATAAACAACTAACAACTAGATTTTTGGAACATTGTCTAGAAAATAACCATTTTTTCCAAAAAGATATGTAAAAGTATAGTACTCAGATAATAAAGGTCGGCATCTTAATTACAAAGAGGGATTAGAGATAAAAAAGGAAAACAAGTCACTAATAATATTAAAGGGATTATGAAGGCCCTTATTATCTGAAAGTGTAATCCATATATACCCATCCAAACCTTCCTGTTTCTCTTTTCCGTACCGCATCTAGTTCTTCTCTTTATTTTAGAAGATACTATTATTAAAGTATCCTGGCACCCTCCCATACACCTGCCACTTTTTATACCCTGAATTGTATGAACTCCTTCCAATACATCCTTGCCTCTCCTACATCTCAACCTCCTTCCACTTCTCTTTTATCCAAGCCTGCACATTTACCACTTTCTCCAATTCATTTATAATATTCTTGAACACTCCACTTACTCCACTTTATTAGTTTTTGAAATCTATCGTAAATATGTATTATTATTAATCCTTTAAAATATTCTATTACTTCTTTTGGAGATAGTAAATTTCCAAAACTATCAAACCACTCAACTGATGATCCATTTTTAGTATAATGATAAAAAATATTCACATGAAACGAACTGAAGGAATATTTCAATTGCTTTTCTTTAGAGATCCAGTCAACTATATAGAACCATAATAATTTAGATTAATATAAAAGAATTTCAATATTAACAACGCGCACAAACCACAGTATGGTACTAGAAATAAACTTTAATAAAGGTGTAAGGTTTACGAAAATTATAAAACAATTATTTCCACCAAGAACCTTGTCACCAAGACATTTTTCGTATCCAGAATCAATCTTTAAGGTCACATAAATATGGTGTTGAACTTTATAAACATTTGACGAATGAAGCACTAATAACCTTTCTTCACAATTTTATTTGATTTACCAAATGTACATTTCGGACACAGAGTGGCGATTATCAATGGATTAGCAGTGTGAAAGTCTGATTTAAAGTTTATAAATGTAGGTAGATGTTCACTTAAAAATTTACACAGTTTGTAAGCTGCTTCATAGATGTATGATACAACAGGTCCTGTTGGGATTGTTTCTTTATGCAATTTTGATAAACCATAGAGAACTGGGGCTTTAGTATTCATTGTAATAAAATTGTTAAGTTTTTCTTCATCTATGATATTCGGGCATGATTTAAGTGTACTTTTATATTTCTGTTTGAAATTTATTAGTTGGATCTTTGTTTAATTTTTTAATAATGTCTGAAGTGAATAACAATTCTGTTTTTTGCAAATAATCTTCTTTAGTTAAAATAGTTATTGTGTTGCCCTTATCAGCCTTGGTTATCGTTTTTGATTTTATTTTTGATATTTTTTATGATTTAAGGTTCTGGATTAGTTCTCTTATAGATTTTATTTTTTAAATTAGCTCTATGATTGTCTATTAATTCAGAAAATTTTAATTTGGTAAGTGATATTGTATTTTCTAATTTTAATTCATTACAAATTAATTCTAAACCGACTGTTTCTATTTCCTTATTTATATTTAGGGTTGGGTTATATTTTAGACCTTGTTCTAAAAGTGTAGTTTCAGACTTGTAAAATAATACATTTGTGAGATTTACAACTCTAGGATAGAATTTGATATCATTTTACATAATGGGTGAGATTGAGTTTTCAGTATTAGTGGGTAATCTTGCGTTTCGGATTTCTTTTAGTTGTTTCAACTTGTGTAACTGCTCCTCGTATTGCCTGGATCCTATTCCTCTTGCTGTTTCTCTGCATTTAGCATCTATATGGTCGAATATGATCGGATGTAATAGGTGAGTAAGTCTTTGATTTAAGATTTTTCGCAGCAGCGACAGAGTATCTCTATTTTTATACCATTTTTTCCTTTCTATTATTAGCCAATTGTGTTTACTATGGTGATTGATATGTATTTTCATGTATCTCGGTTTTAAGTTTTTTGATGCAAATGTTGAAATTTATATGATTGCTGGATTTTATGAACTTAATTAGGTTCAGTTATGAGATAGTCGCTATAGGAGAAGCAGTCTCAAACTGAGATGTCGCTTCTCCGAGTAGTAGTCTCAAAGAGAGAACTAGCCCGAAATAGCCCAAAAATTCTCCTTACAAAAAGCAGCGCTAATAAACACCGTTTCACCACTACAGTAATTTCCGGAGTGGGAAAATATCGCATTGTGGTAACTGCGCGAGCGATGATCCCTTCCACTCGCGTATTGTGAGGTAGCGACGGAATCTCCCTCGTCCTTGGCAAGACATTGTCTGCGTGGTTTTTCCCCTCGCTCCGTTCTCTTTTAGAACCTATATTTCAAGCGAGTCAATATGCAGAGTGACCAACGTTCATAACTTTAAAATTATAACCATATTGGCACTCGTAACAATTTAATAGTTACAACATATCATCGACATAAAATCCCTTTTCAGTTATTGAAGATACTTAAGAAAAAAATTCAAATACTGGATTGATGAAGCTGTTATTTGTTGAAACTCTATATTCAAAAATGCAGTATTACCTTGACCATACAAGAGTAAACACCTGAAGATGAT
>OZ018389.1:41652194-41749313 GCA_963969525.1 Ontholestes murinus | reverse complement strand
ACTGTTTATGTACCAGTGTTAAAAATTTTCACTTTTGAGGAACCCTGCCTTTGTATCAGACATGCCATTTTCTAAAATTTCAAATTGTCGTAACTCTTTTTTTTTTAAATGGAATCATATATTTTTTAAAATTTTATTTTATTCTGCATCTAATTTCCTACAAAAAATATTAAGCATATCCTATACCTAAAAGTGATATTTTTCAAGATATAAAAGAATTTATATTTCAAACGGTTCTTGAATACGAATTTGTTTTTGAATAAATAGCTATGACTGAAAAAAATGCATCTGTCAATTAAACAATAAGTTTGGTATGTATGGTTGCATTGTACGTTACGATTATAACAGTGCAATTTTTGAGAAGAATTAATTGATGTGATATATGCTACTGGATAAGGTGGAATTAATTGTTTGCAAGCCTAAAGAATTTATGCTCAGCGCTTCCCAGATATGCGAAAACAATTTTTTTTTCTTATTATTCGATTAGATTAGAAAGAAATGCAAAACTTTGCAAATAATAATATATCTAAACCCCATAGTTCTTGAGATATTTAATAGTTTTCACAAAAATGACCATTTAATTATACTACATGTACGGAGTTGATCATGCTGAGACAAAGTAACTAACAAAATGTAAGTAAGTGTCAATGTGAGATAAACAGAAACAGATAATACGATTCATTATTTTATTCCAAAGAAGTGAAAGATAACAAAATAATTAATACAAAAGAGAGACGATACTACAGTAAATGTTCAAAATGTCTTCTATTTTCATTTAGGCACAAATTAATTTTCGTTGAAAAGACCTTTACACAATTCGTCGGTGCATATTCATTGGTGCTGTTGGTGATTCCTTATAAACAATCTCAGGTTTTGTTAGATCCGGAGATCTAGCAGGCCATTTGGTGGGTCCATTCCTACCAATCCACTGGTTGGGAAAAATTAAATGCCCTTACGTCTTGTTAAAATTTGGCAGGTGCTCCGTCTTGTTAAAACCACACCCTGTTTCTTGTTAGTTAGGGTACATTAGCTATCGTTCCGGGTAATTCAATTTGCAAGAAGTACAAATACATAGACCTACTGAGATAGCCCTCGAAGAAATGTTGACCTACTACATGGTTTCCAAAAATTCCGCCCCAGACATTCGATGCTGATGATCAACTTGTCTCATAACATGCGGATTATCAGTTAAATAATAGTGAAAATTGAACCTATTGACAGATCCGTTGTTATGGGATGACTCCTCATCCGTGAATAAAATATATTGGAAAAACGCAAGATCCTTCTGTATTTTCTGTCTTCCCCAGAAACAAATTTCGGAACGAAATTGAAAATCAGTGTTACTCAGTTCTTGATGTAACTGAATATGATATGCTTGATATCGATTTTTCTTCAGAATGCTTTGTACTGACCTCTCGCTTATGCCAGTTCCTTCACCAATGTCTTTTTGGTTCACGTTGGGATGCTCAGTTGCTGTTAATAGCACTTTCCTCGTTGATGATAGGCTTTCTTCTTTTGTTTTTTGTAATTCACACCTCCCATTTACATGTCAAACTAATTGTTTAATTGACAGATGCATTTTTTTCAGTCATGGCTATCAATTCAAAAACAAATTCGCATTCAAGGATCGTCTGAAATATAAATTCTTTTATATCTTGAAAAATATCACGTTTAGGTATAGGGTATGCTTAATATTTTTTGTAGAAAATTGGATGTAGAATAATACAAAATTTAAAAAAATATATGATTCCATTAAAAAAAAAAGAGTTACGACAATTTGAAATTTTAGAAAATGGCGTGTCTGATACAAAGGCAAGGTTTCTCAAAAGTGAAAAATTTTAACACTGGTACATAAACAGTACTTATGAACAACCATAGGAAAGAGAAAATTTCTTAAATTTTAAATAGAACATCAGAATAATTTTTTTTGTGAACCTCCGCTTTTTACATTTTTTTCAGAAAAGCGTTAATAACTTGGAAATGCCGCATCGAAATTAAAAACCAAAAAAAGGTTCAAGTAATAAAATATTATCCAAATTAGAAACTGAAAAAATATACAGGGTGTTCCATTTAAAAAAATGTTTGCTTTTGTTATACCGCAAAATTGGGACACCCTGTATATTTGAAAATAATTTTACGGCATAGAGATTTTTAAATCAATAAATTTTTATACGAAACATTTTTTTCTATCTCTCACGAGAAAGGCGCTAGGAAAGCCCGACGCACTGTTGCAGGACCCTGTATATATATATATATATATATATATATACAGGGTGAGTTTTTTTAGATGTTCTCTATGGGGATCTCGGAAACTATAAGAGATAGAGAAACGGTTAAATGGGGAAAGAAGTGTAGATTTACGAGACGAATAAAAATCCACTTTCAAACTTTTCAAAAAAGTCATGGGTAACTAGATATTTTGAAAAAAGTAAAAAGTGTCAATTTTTCCAAATTAATATATCTTGGTTATTATAACAGATAGAAAAAAACTGTAAGTGACAAAGTTTTAGATAATTTTATGTAGATTAATAAAAAATAATCAAAAATTTTTTATCGCCATTATTTTCCGAGATATGACGCAAAATTACATTTTTTAATGTAAACCACAGTTGGCTATGGCCTCATTCAAAAGGTATTTTTTTCTCTTTAATCCAATATGACATACGACATAGTTATTTCTAAAAATAAGTGAGTTATAGTCATTTAAAGTTTTATTATAAATAAAAAATGGGTAGCCATGAAAAAGATGAAAGCAATATTGTAATTATTAGTTTTACAAAGTTAAACAAAAATGAAAAACCAGCATAAGAATAATAATATTATAATTATCAAATGGCCTTCTTTGTATGGTATAAACACATTTGTCAAGAGGATAATACGTTTCTTACAAAAATATTATGAACAGATAAATCGCGATTCACTAATTGTGGTACTCAAGAGAATCCACTAGAAGTTTCACAGAGAAAACTACAAATTAATGTTGAGTTTAATCCATGGTGTGATTGGATTAATAATTCTCGGTCCATATCTTTTTCAAAGCTCACTAAGTGAAAATGATTACTTTCATTTTCTTCAGAAAACATTTAAAGATACGCCCGATTGTTTAAATTTATCATTACAAGCAAGTTTGAAATGGTTCCAATATGACGGTGCTCCACCTCATAACATGTTGACTTTACAAATTATTTAAATGATGCTTTTCCTAACTCATAAGTGGGAAGAAATAAACCAATCCCAGGGCCACCTAGATGTCCCGATCTGCGCGTTTTAGATTTTTTTCTGTGGGGTTGTGTAAAAAACAAAGTATATAAAAAATCATATCAATCCGTGGAGGATCATAAACTAGGTGTTATTGAAACATTTAATTCAATTTACATAGTCAAAAAAGCCATAAATTCAATTTTAAAAAGATATAATTTATGTCATAATAATATTAATAGTGGACTCTTTGACCATATTTTTTTAATATTAAAATTTCTCTCCCATTGTAATATTGATAATTACAGAATTACTTTATGCTGTTGTTTCATTTTGCTTTATCTCCGTAAAACTTATTATTACAATATTGCCATTATTATAAACAACTGCAATTGTTTTACTTTCACCTTTTTCATGGCTACCCATTTTTTTATATATAATAAAATTTAAAATAACGATAACTCACTTATTTTTAGAAATAACTCTGTCGTATGCCATATTGGATAAAAGAGAAAAAAATTACCCTTTGAATGAGGTCATAGCCAACTATGGTTTCCATTAAAAAAGGTGTAAGTTTGCGTCATATCTCGGAAAATAATGGCGATAAAATTTTCTGATTATTTTTTATTAATCTGCATAAAATTATCTAAAACTTTGTCCTTTACAGTTTTTTTACTATCTGTTATAATAACCGAGATATATTGATTTGAAAAAATTGTCACTTTTTACTTTTTTCAAAATATCTAGTTACCCTTGACTTTTTCGAAAACTTTCAAATTGGAATTTTATTCGTCTCGTAAATCTACACTTCTTTCTCCATTTAACCGTTTCTCTATCTCTTATAGTTTCCGAGATCCCCATAGAGAACATCGAAAAAAACTCACCCTGTATATATACAGGGTGGGCCACGAATAAAGACCATTAAAAGTCTACGGGGTACCTGCAAGAGGAAAAATCTGAAAAAATTCAACATTGTGCGGTTGATTGCGATCTCCTCATGGATAATATTTTTGACTTTCTGTCACTTCCGGTTGTACCGAAAATGGCTACCAACTTTGTTATTTTAAATGGAACATACTGTATATTATTTTATTTTTAAATTCCTTGTTCGATTGTCTACCTCTCCATATGGGTTTATGTCAACTTAACTTTTACAGTTTTGATTTAAAAATTTATTTGTCAAATATTGACCTCAAATAGGCGTTTAGAAAAATGCCTATAGCTTCTAATAGGTACAAAATAGACACACGTGCGGCATCTTGTTTTGTACCTAATCGATTCCTCTACAACGGAAAAAATTAACATGTGTCAATTTTGACAGTTGGTATTTCAAAAATATATATATTTCAGCGCCCAGTTAAAAACATCATATTTATTTCACATAATAATGTAAAAACTCCAGCTAACAGTTAAAACAACTACTCCCCGTACTAAAGCACCGTCAGGCAGTGCATGATATAACTGTTAGCTGTCGTTACATGTCTAAAATTATATTTAGCACTATGTAACAATTTTGTGGTGTTATCGTTTCTTAACCGCGTCTCGAAAAGTATTATGTTATGACAATCTGCAGACACGTGTTTCGCTGTATCACAGCTCTTCAGTGCAGCTATGTCGTAATTACGGTTTTCCTCTCCTAGTGAAAGGAACGATCGCTGTTTTGGCGAGGTTTACAGTGAACCCTTCATTCCTGCACCATCTTTCTACGGTTTTGAGGGCCCTCTGCATCAAGTTTGAAACAGCAGACACAAACTTCCCGCTGACTAGAATGGATAAGTCATCTGCATACACTAGTGTATATGTGTCCTGGCTTTCGAGTAGTGGCGGAAGATCGTTCATGACGAAGCACCACAGGAGCGGCGAGAGGACACCACCCTGCGGACACCCGCCAGAGATGAACGCTTCTGCTGTTTTTTCATGTGGGGTAGTTGTTATGTTACATTTCGGTTTCTGAGCATCTTGTTTATCCAATGTCAGACTTGCGGGTTAATCCCTCTTTTCTCCATTGCTGTTGCTATGGAAAAAGGGCCCTAACGCAACTACTTTGCATTGTAGGGTCCTCTGGCATTGGCTCACTAGCTGGTGGATTTCTAGTTCGCATGACTTTTTCCGCTTTTTAGGCGTATTTTTGACGGTTTGGTGGTGAGTTCTTTAAGACCCCTTACTGTATGCGCCTGTCTACTAGTATTTCTAGTAGTTTTAGAATAAATGATGACAAGCTGATCGATCTGTAAGATTTAGCCTGGGCATATGGATCACGCCCTGGCTTAGGTCCGCTAGCTGCTTGGGATGTATGAAAGGGCAAGGCTTGCTCTGAGGATATCACATCGTGGTTTTCTCAGCGTTGCTATCCCCTTTTGTAGCATGATAGGATACATCCTGTCAGGACCTGGTAATTTGAATGGTTTAAACGTGTTAATTAACAACTCAACGTCACCTGGTTTGTTTATCATTTTCGCTGTTTCCCAGTCCCGTTTTGGAGCCCCTGTGTTGGGCTCGCATATGTCCTCGGAAACAGAATTGTCAAGTATTTCAGAACCTGGGATGTACTTCTGCAGTAATACTAACAGGATCTCTTGTACCCAGTCTGTGTACTTTCCACTTCTGGTCTGCAGTGAGCCGATGTTTCCAGCATGATCTTTGCTGAGCATTTTGAGTAGACGGGAAATTGTTTGTTTTTCTTTATTTCGCTCACTTTCTCCCAAAAGATCTTGTCCATCAGTATGATGTACTGAGATCCCTGGGGGTCAGGTTTTTCATTTACTTGGATTGGGTTCAAGTGGGGTTGGGTTCATTTACTAGGTGGTTGCCTCTATTGGTGGTCTTGGAGCCCACGTTATTACTCTCCTGGGTGCCGGTAGGTCCTTCGGATCAATGATCTAAAGTTCCTTGTTCCTTTTCGCTCCCCAAAAGATTATTCTCCTTGGCTATGCTCTCGTTCTGGTTCGAAGATCGGAACATATTATTCTTAGGAATCCCCCTATGTGGGTAGAATTCATTTAGTTAGTTAAAATCTAAAATTATTTCTAAATAAATTGACAACTAACCTATTTTAGATCTTTCGTTAGAAACCATCATCATCACATATTAAATACAAAACCAACCCATATTATTATATTTCTAAATGCCTCTTCATACCATCATCGTATTATTATTTTACAATAGTGTTTTGTGTGGACTGGGTGCGAAGCCAGTTTAATCTTATCGGATGGTTTCGTCGTTAAAAATACTGCACTTGATTTTAAAGGTATTTATTCTAGTTTAAGACTAATTTACAACTATTTGATGGAAAGCGCCCGATGGTTCGCCGGGGGTGGTGAAGCGCACTAACAGATAGATATTCATAATAATAATTAATTACGTGTTGTTTTAACTTTATTCATAGTTTAAAACTCTGAAGTACAAAATGAAAGCGTATTATTAGTTATTATTAATGATATGATTGAGTAACTTACTTTATTATTTAATTGTAAGGAGCTTTATGCATAAGGTATCCATGGTACGTGTGGAATATTTTTGTGTTCGAAGAACCGCTTTCTATGTAATCGGCAGGCGCTGTGAGTCATCTCTTCAGTTCATTGACCTTGGCCGTATTTTGATCTCAATTGCATCCCAAATCATTCGTGTGTTTCAATGACCTGTTTTTGCAAGAGTTGTGATGTTTTAAAAATCTATTGTATGGCTCGTTTGTAAGTAATGTAAATATGTTCATTTATTCTTGCCGAAATTCACATGTTTGTCCTATGTATGTTTGGTCACAATCTTTACAAGGTATTTCATAAAATCCTTGGGTTTCGTGTGGAATGCCGTTTCGATGTTTGTCTGTCAGGTTTTTGATTTTCGTTGTTGGTGTAAAGGCTGTTCAGAATTCGTGCAATTTTATCTGTTTTGCCTTTTATATATGAAAGTGAGGCCCTTGCCACAGGTTGTTCCTCTGTTTTATTGTGTGTTCTGCTTCTAAGGGCTTTATTAATATGTTGTGATGTAAAACCGTTTTGGATTAGCGCTTATTTTACTGTTTGTATTTCTGTTTTTTTATTTGTTGAATTGGCAAGACGTTCTGATCGCATAATAAGTGCTTTGATTACTGACTGAAGTTGTGCTGGATGGAGGTTAGAATCTGCATGTAGGTATCGATTGGTATGTGTTTTCTTCCTGTATACAAAGTGGCCTATTGTAGAATCAGGTTTCTTGATTATAAGTGTATCTAGGATTCCATAGTATTTAATTTTTGGATGTATACTGTTTAGGTGTTGTAGGTATGAATTGAGCGGTTCTTTTTCGTGTCGCCAAATGGTAAAAAAATATCTACATATCGCAAACACACTGATCGTTTATTTGGTGCAGTTCTTATTGCTCTTATTTCGAAGTCCTCCATATATATTTTGGCTAGAACTGGGGATAATGGTGATCCTATCTGTCTGTATCATGTGCCTTTATATATAATATATGTGTTGAAGTGCAGTGTTTTACTATGCCAAGTAAATGAATGTTTTGTTTTTAAAATATTAATTCTTTCCTCTATTGGTACTTGGATAAACAGTGATCCCTCATCAAAACTGACTAATATATCCTCTTGGCTAGTTTTAAATGGTGTGATTAATTCCAAAAAGTGGAACTTTTTATATACGATGCTACTGACTCAGCAAGAGGTTGAAGTTGTTTCGCTAAAACTTTTGCGAGTGGCTCTATCGGTAAGTCAAATGAGCTTACGATCGGCCTTGGCGAAATTTCAGTTTTATAAATTTTTGGTAAACCATATAATTTTGGACATCTGGATGATTTCTCTCTGAGTAGCGTCGCTCTTTTTGTGTCTGGATCCAGCAGTGAGGTATTATTCTTGGCCTTTGTTGTTTTTCCTAGGTAAGTAGAAGGATCAGTTATTATCCGTTTGTAAGCTGGTCATCTGGTAGAGATCTTATTTTTGCCTGATAATTCTCTTTGTTAAGGATTACTGCCTGTTGCATTACCTTTATCTGCTGATAAGATTATAATATCATGATTTTCGCGAAGTGCCTTTAGTGCCCGATTTTCTTAGCGGGTTTTAGTGGCTTTGCATTTCTAAGTAAATAACAACAGCCTTTACAACAACAACGAAAATCAAAAACCAGATAGACAAACACAAAGACCGACCAAACGTAAATAGGACAAACAAGCAGGCAAATTTCGGCAAGAATAGATAACATAAAAACTCTGTAAAACAGAAATAGACCACGTCATCGTTGGCACAACATCACTTACAAACGGGCCATAAAATAGATTTTAAAAATACCAAAACTCTTGCAAAAATCGAAATACGCCCATGGTCAATGAACTGAAGAGATGACTCACAGCGCCTGCCGATTACATGAAAACCTTCTTCTAACGGAAAATTACAGGACACGTACCAATACACACACCACGGATACATATACACCACACACGCACACAAAAAACTACAAACAGACCAATAGCCAAACAAGTTGGAACGCAGGAAGGGTGAGGGGGGACTACATATATACATAACCTGCTAGCCGGACAGCAGACCAGTATTACCTTGACCAAGAGTAAACCCTTGAAAAAAGTGGCAGAAAGACCATCGAAATGTTGTAAATATATGTATTTTACAAACCACGCGGAGTTTAACCCGAAAACATAAAACTAAATGTGGTGAAATAACTAGACCACAGTTTCCTGGGGCCAAAATATGATTATTTAAGACAACATGTCTATATCCAAAAGTTTACGTTTAGCACGTTAAGCGCCACGCCAAATTTATGTGCCGTTCCATTTAGGTTACAGTTAGCTGTCAGGCGGGCCCTACCGGGCCACTCGCCGATAGGCCAGGGCGCTTGCCTTCGTATTTTTACAGAAAACTAAAAATACAAAAAGCGAAGCCTAATTACGCCCAAACGCGTAGCAAATCCTCAGTATATAGTAGCGTGTCTTTCAGTCTCCAAGTCTTCTTCTACTTCTTGACCACAAAGTCAAAATTTAGTTGGCCTAAAAATCAATATGTCAAAATTGGGCTTTGACTGCTTACTGAATGTATGTGCACAGAAACCACACTTTTGCTTATCTTGTTTTAATAAATTACATTAATGTTTTCAAGTATTATATTATTTTCCATAAAGCATTGACCAAACCAAATAAACTTTTAGTCTTACAAGTACAAGAGGACCGACATGTGGGCATAGCGCTTAACGTGTTAAGCCAGAATTTATCTTCAAAGTTCAAAAAAGTTTTATTTCTTTTGCTTATAACAATTGAACTCTTTATTCGAATTGAATGAAATTTATGATTAATATTTACCATAATATAATACATCACTTGAGATATTATGGCCATTAGTGATTTACTTGATGTTAGTTTAGGCTGTACCAGCACTCTCCCATGAGCGGTATTGAAAATATCGACCGATTGCCCTGCGATTATCAAGCCATACACCTATGCCGATCTCGACAATTTACACGAATAGACCGGAGTTGGGCAATTTAGATGAGTCGGCGCCTTCAAAAAAAATCAGTACTCGTAGAAACAGTGTCAACAGTAAAAAAAAGAAAAAAAAAGTAATTTTTTAGAACAAATTGCCTTGGGAAACCGCCTATGGAAATTTTAAGTATTAATAACAATTCTCGTAACTTACATTTTATTATTGATCCCGAAACAAATATAAAATACGAAAACATTTCGTGAATCTACACCAGTAAGTCTTACTAAGACTACAAAACAAATTAATTTGAAACAACTACTTCTCTGGCTAATACCTCGACAGACATTGAATAAAACAAAATTAATTTGCGTGTTACGAATAGTAAAACTATCAAAGCAACATTAATTTGAATGAAATTATTTTTGTTGAATAACATGACAAATTATGAACAAAAATTAAATTTAGACTAATATCATTAAATTCCTGAATGTTGACGTCGTTTAGTTTTTGGTACATTTTGATTAAAATTGACTGTGACCATATTTTTGATCATAAACTGATCATTATAAAACACTAGGCAGTACTTATTTTTTTTAACAGATTTTATTTATATACCTTCGAAAATAGGAGAAAACATTATGTCAGTCTAGTCATTAAGAAGGGAAAAACCGGGATTCATTTTCGACCAGACTGACCAATGTAAATTCTTTTACATCATCCGCACGTTAGTTTATAAATTCCTGATTTCTTTAATTTGTCTAATTTTGTTTTCGGTTTGTAAATTAAGTTTAAAATTTTGTTGTTGCATCTAATAGCCACTTTAACTTTACATTTTTCATTAATAAAATATATTAAAATCCTTTAGCTCGTTGTAGAAAATTAAATAATAAATTTAAAAATACGAAAATATTTCGTGGATTTACAACAGTGAGTCTTACTAAGACTACAAAACAAATTAATTTGAAACAACTACTTCTCTGACAAATACCTCGACAGACATTGAATAAAACAAAATTAATTTGCATGTTACGAATAGTAAAACTATCAGAGCAACACTAATTTGAATGAAACTATTTCTGTTAAATAAACTAATAAATGAATAAAATGTATTTTAGATTGTTTAAATATGACTATAACATGAAAAGTTATGTACAAAATTGAATTTAAACTGATTTCATTAAATTAAATTAGCAAAAGCAATTAAAAAATCTAGTATTCAAGTTTATAGTCATCTGCAGACACGTGCTTCAAACTTTTGCTCTCTTCAGTTTCTATATTAACCAAAAGCTTTTCAGATCCAGTTTTTAACGATAAAACCATAAGTTTAAAGTTTCATCTCAATCGGATCATTCATTTTTGAGATACAGCGGCCACCGACAGACAGACAGACAGACACACACACACATACACACACACAGAAATTTTTTTCAAGATATCAGTGCAATTGAGTCAGGGGACCTCAAAACGGATATTTCCACAAAAAACAATTAAAAAAACACGAAAACAATACTACCCCTATATATATATACAGGGTGGACCATTTAATGTGTTTTCAGAAAATATCTCCGAAACAAGAAACTTTTAAAAAAAATGACCCAAACAAAAAATGATTGTATCGAAGGGGGCCATAATAACATAATATTGTTTTTTTCATAGATGGCGCTGTTGTCGCTAAATCGTGGTCAACTTAGTTTTTTTAAATGGAAACCCCTACTTTTTATTAAAAAATAAAATTCCTTGTTAAAAAATGAGAAGAATTCACTCAGCTCACTTTTTCGTCAGAGTGATAGCTGGAGCTGTAATCGCGAAAAGAAGTTGTTGCATTTGGACGCTTGCGTATCGAACTTCGCGCGCATGTGTGTGTGTGTGACGTCTGCCGTCTTGTGAACGATTCAAATAAGTGTCCTTATGTTGTCAAAACATGACGTTAAAATGGTGAAGTATATTATCGTGGAAAAGGTCGACATGATTTTCGTGTATGGTGAAGCTAGACGCAATGCACTTGATGCGTGTGGCTTGTACGCGGAGAGGTATCCTGATCGAGATCATCCGAGTCACATGACTTTTCTTCGGATCGTCAACTCATTTGTGGATACTGGCAGCCTAAAACGAACCAGACATCGAAGACGCACCGTAACCCAGGAGAACGCCGAAGTTGATATTTTAGCTGCAGTTGCAGTCAACCCCCACATAAGTTCTCGTCAACTGGCACGGAGTTCAGGCATCTCCAAAACGAGTGTTTTGCGAGTTCTTCATCAACATAAATTTCATCCTTACCACGTATCGTTGCATCAAGAACTTCATGGCGACGACTTCCAACATCGAGTGCAGTTCTGCAATTGGGCTCAGCAGCAAATACGCAACAACCGGAACTTCGTTTCCATGATCCTATTCTCGGATGAAGCAAGGTTCACGAATCGTGGCCAAATCAACCGGCATAACATGCATTATTGGACGGAGGAGAATCCACATTGGATCCGACAAGTGGACCATCAACGACCGTGGAGCGTCAACGTTTGGTGCGGAGTTCTGGGAGATCACGTCATTGGCCCTTACTTCATCGACGGAAATCTGAATGCTGAAAAATACGGTGAAATTCTGACGGCTCATATTCCTGCTTTACTCGAAGACGTCCCTCTGCTGACCCGATTGAGACTGTGGTATCAGCACGATGGCTGCCCTGCACATTTTGCGCGTGTCGTCCGAGATATTTTGAACCGCCAATTTCCGAACAAGTGGATTGGTCGTGGAGGTCCGGTGCCTTGGCCGGCACGTTCGCCGGACTTGACAGCGCCGGACTTTTTCCTGTGGGGATTGCTGAAGGACAAATGCTATGCCGACATACCGACGACGCCTGATAACATGAAGGAGCGTATTCGCAATGCTTGTGCGAACATCAACAGAGACACCCTACGAGAAGTTCAGAGCTCGTTTCAAACAAGGATCGCAAAATGTCTCGAGATGAACGGCCATCATTTTGAGCACCTGCTCTAGAGATGATTTCATATTCTTTTTCAAAAATAACAAATTAATGTAACGTACATTATTGGTGATTTTAGACGCGCATGTTCGCGGGTGCGCGCGCACACACACACACACACACACATATGCGCGCGAAGTTCGAATACGCAAGCGTCCAAATGCAACAACTTCTTTTCGCGATTACAGCTCCATCTATCACTCTGACGAAAAAGTGAGCTGAGTGAATTCTTCTCATTTTTTAACAAGGAATTTTATTTTTTAATAAAAAGTAGGGGTTTCCATTTGAAAAAACTAAGTTGACCTCGATTTAGCGACAACAGCGCCATCTATGAAAAAACCAATATTATGTTATTATGGCCCCCTTCGATACAATCAGTTTTTGTTTGGGTCATTTTTTTTTAAAGTTTCTTGTTTCGGAGATATTTTCTGAAAACACATTAAATGGTCCACCCTGTATACTAGGAAAAGTAATAATGGTAGAGAATTGAAAAGTAAACAAACTATTAAGAATAGCCATTTTGCGTAAATGATAGTTTTCGAGTAAAATATAAGGAAAGTACTATGATGGCCACATCACAATTTTATTTTTGATTTTAAGGCTAATCATTCGAAAGAAAGTTAAATTAAATTATATGTATTGTCACGAGAAGCGTGCGGAGAGGGGATGCGTCATGGACGTGCCGACTGGATCGAAATAAAAACAGTTGCTCGAGTGCGTGCAGGAGTGGGGGAAGCGTTTCGGCGGCAAGACAGAGCTGGCCACGGAGTTCGGATCGGTGCGTGTGATCTCGGGCGGACACTCGAGGCGGCTTTCCTGACGGTTTACGTTCCAAGCCGGTAGAATACGTTACGGCCATTAAACAAGTGTCAGATAGAAATGTCAGATGTAAATACGTGCTGGTAATATAAATTGACTTCAATAAATCATTTTCAATTATTTACACACCCGTATAACGTGCAAAAACGTTACATTGGTGTCAGGTCTGGGGTGTGAAAAATTGCAAACAAAATGGCGAAGTGCGTTACAATAACGGACCTAAAAGTGGCTGAATTAAAAGTGCAACTGGAAGAACGGGATTTGGATACGAGCGGCAAGAAGAGTGTGGTACAACAGAGACTTAAGGAAGCGCTGCAAGAAGAAGGCCATGATCCAGACACATTTTTATTTGATATCGGAGGCGACACAGCATCAATTATGGAGCAATTGAGGCAAAATTCCGATAAAATGACAGAGAAAATGTTGGAAATTTCTAGGAATCTGGAACAAAATTAAAGGAAAATGCCGATACAATGAAACAAGAAATGCTAGAAATTTCTAAAAACCTGGAAGAAAAATCTCTAGAAAATTCAAGGAAAATTATCGAAATTGAATATAAAATTAATGAAAATTCGGAACTCGTGGAAAAGAAAATATATCAGAAAATGACAGAAAATTCCGATAAAATGAAACAAGAAATGCTGGAAATTTCTAGGAATATGGAAGAAAAATTAACGGAAATAAAAAGAAATTTCGGAGGAATTGAATTAAATGACATAAAAAATGATCCTGTCCACTCGATAAAAATGAAACCACCTAATTTTGATGGAATGGATGGAACCCAACAGAGAAGGCTACAGCTTTAATTCTAACACTGCGTGGGGATGCAACAAATGTCTTGCAGAGAGTGTCGCAGGGTGAGATGAATTACGACCAATTAATCAAGCATCTGGAAATAAGGTATGGTCAAACACATCTTGAACACGTGTACCATTCACAACTTAAAAATCGCTGCCAGAAATCTGATGAGAGTTTGCAAGAATTTGAAGCAGATATAGCTCGATTAACACGACTGGCGTATCCTGGTGCAACAGAGAACATCTTGGAAACATTAGCTGTGCACGCATTTTTAGATGGATTGAAGGATAAAGACATACATCAGGCATTAATACTCGCTCGACCAATTAAATTAGTAGACGCACTGTCTCGTGCGCTCGAGATAGAAGCAGCGAAAAGTACAGTTAGGAGTCAAGGCCGTGTTCGGAAAATGGAAGATTCACGAGAAGGATTGGATGATCTTAGAAAAATGATACAAGATATCATCAAGGAATCGTTAGCAAACAGGAAGAAAGTGGAATGCTGGAAATGTGGAAAACACGGTCATATACAACGTCGGTGCAGAGAAAGATCAAATAATCGCACCAATGAAAAGTCGGAAAACTAGAACAAGCCGACCTCAGGGGGTGTCCGTCGGCTAAAAAACATCAAGCCCCTAGAAAAACTGCAAAAGTAGCATACTTGTCACACCACGTCGATACGGTTTTTGTGGATGGAAACATTGATGGAAACTCTTGTCGACTGCTACTAGACACGGGTGCTACTAGGACAATTATAAGACCTGATATTGTGTCAAAACCGCAAAATGTACGACCAACGACCTGGAAATTACGAACAACAACAGGAGAACCTGCTAATATTCATGGTGAAATAAAATCCACGATTACCATAGGGAACACATCATTCCAACACCAACTCATAGTAGCTGACATTTAAGATGAATTAATTTTCGGTATGGACATCATGAATACTAGAGGCTTCCTGTTGGATCTTAAGAATGGAATCCTAAAAGTTAATGGAGAGGAGGTGGTACTCCACAGACGGAATATTGGTAGAGTCCGGGTAACCCTTCCAACGGAAACATCAGTTCCGGAGAGAAATGAGGTAATTATTGAGGGCCAATTGGAAGAAGCATCCCATCACAAAAACATTATTATCTTTGAACCTATCGTTGATGACGATAAACTGGGACGAGGAGTAGCAATAGGAAAAAACACTCGTTTGCACCGATAACAATGTATTAGTTAGAATAATGAATACTAACTATTACTCTGTTCATTTGAGGAAGGGAGTGCTGCTAGGACATGGTTCTGCTGCTTCATCGATATTGCGGAAAACCACAGCAGAAAATAAAAACAATGAAATGAGTTACCCGGAACTAGAAAAGTTGATTTCCCTTTCGACCCAAGATTGTAATCCAACTAAAAGAGAAAAAGTAAAAAAGTTTATCATGGAATATCAGGACGTATTTGATATTGGACAAAAAGGAAGAACCAATATCGTTCAACATAAAATTAATACCGAAAATTCTCGACCGATTAGGCAGACAGCCAGAAGACTGCCACTGGCGAAGCGGGAGGAAGCTGATAGGATTGTGCAGGACGTGGGGAGCGAGGGCATTATAGAACCATCTAGTAGTCCGTGGGCCTCGCCAGTGGTATTGGTAAAGAAAAAGGACGGATCAACTCGCTTCTGTGTTGACTATCGTCAACTAAATAATGTAACCAAAAAGGACAGTTATCCTTTACCCCGAATTGACGACACATTGGATACCTTGGCTGGATCTACTATTTTCTCCACACTCGATCTTAAAAGCGGATATTGGCAAGTTGAAGTAGCTCCCGAGGACAGAGAAAAAACAGCATTTACAGTAGGCAATGGATTATGGCAATTCAATGTTATGCCATTTGGACTATGTAATGCACCCGCGACGTTCGAGAGACTAATGGAGACGGTACTAACAGGACTATCTTGGAAAACATGTTTGGTTTACCTCGACGATATAATTGTAATGGGAAAATCCTTCGAAGACCACATGAAGAACTTAGAAGAGGTGTTCCGACGATTAAGGGATTCTGGACTAAAACTCAGCCCGAAGAAGTGTCACCTTTTCAAGAACGAGGTGCAGTACCTAGGACACATTGCTTCAAGCCAAGGTATTGCAGTCGACGGCCAAAAGATCTCAACGGTGAGGGAATGGCCAGTTCCAAAGGATTTACACCAACTCCGGAGTTTTCTTGGATTATGCACGTATTACCGCCGTTACGTTGCGGGATTTTCAAACATCGCTAAACCATTAACCTGCCTCACTGAAGGAAAACAACGGTTCTTCTGGAACGGGGAATGTCAGGAGGCGTTCCAAAAACTGAAAAACGCAAAAAGTTATCCGTTGTCAGAGGGACGGTTCTTGTTGGATACCGATGCAAGCAATGTAGGAATTGGAGCTGTTTTATCACAAATACAGGATGGACAGGAAAAAGTAATCAGCTATTTTAGCAAGACTTTATCCAAGCCGGAGCGGAACTACTGCGTAACGAGAAAAGAGTTGCTTGCAGTAGTCAAATCAGTAGAACACTTCTATAAATATTTATATGGAAGGAAATTCTTATTGAGAACCGATCATGCTGCTCTTAAATGGCTTCTTCAGTTCAAGAATCCGGAAGGACAAGTCGCAAGATGGTTGGAAATCCGGCAGGATCAAGACGACGACCTTGTTCTAAAGCCCCTGATGATATGGAAGGAAAGTGGAACCAGGCCAACATGGGATGAAGTCTCCAAATATTCGTCTGAATTGAAGTCATACTGGGCTCAGTGGGATTCTATTGTACTGGACAAGGGACTGCTTAAACGCATATTCAAAGATTCAGAAGGCCGCGAAGAACGAAGGCAGATTATAATTCCAAAGAGTAGAATACCTGAAGTGATGAAAGAGATTCATAGTGGATCTTCCGGTGGACACCTGGGTATGTCAAAGACTTTAAACAAACTT
Organism: Ontholestes murinus; assembly: GCA_963969525.1. Taxonomy (NCBI): domain Eukaryota; kingdom Metazoa; phylum Arthropoda; class Insecta; order Coleoptera; family Staphylinidae; genus Ontholestes; species Ontholestes murinus. The sequence continues at coordinate 41,732,138 of OZ018389.1, read as the reverse complement.
CGGGAGAGATTCTACTGGGTGAACTGTAAGGTAGACATCAGGGAATGGTGCAAGAAATGTGTGATTTGTGCAGCAAGTAACGGTCCACAACGACGAAGGAAAGCACCTATGCGTCAGTACAACGTTGGTAGTCCTTTTGAGCGAATCGCAATTGATGTCGCTGGGCCATTCCCCGAGTCTCACCAAGGAAATAAATACATCGTGGTGGTAATGGATTACTTCAGTAAATGGGTGGATGCCTATGCGTTACCAAACCAAGAGGCTTCAACAATAGCGCAAATACTAGTTAAGGAGTGGATATGTCGTTTCGGCGTTCCCTTAGAACTACATTCTGACCGAGGAAGAAATTTCGAATCGAATCTTTTTCAAGAGGTATGCAAAATCCTTAAGATTCATAAGACAAGGACAACAGCTCTGCATCCACAATCAGATGGTATGGTGGAACGAATGAATAGGACCATCAATCGCTATTTGTCAAAAGTAGTCTCTGACCATCAAAGAGATTGGGACCAACATCTCCATCTTTTCTTGCTGGCGTATCGATCGGCTCTACACGAAACAACCGGGCAGACTCCAGCGAGCATCGTCATGGGTCGAGAGCTACGACTTCCATGTGATTTAAAATTCGGCTGCCCCCCGGGAGAAGATTTGGCAGGGGAAGACTATGTGAGCGACCTGAGACGAAAAATGAATGAAATCCATAATCATGTGCGATCCAACATCCAACGTGCTAGCGACCGAATGAAAGAGAATTATGACCTAAAAACGGATCGCAGTGGTTATAAAGATGGAGATATCTTGTGGTTATTTAACCCACAAAGACGCCAAGGTCTCTCCCCAAAATTGCAAACATCATGGGATGGACCATACCAGATAATAGAGAAAATCAACGACATCGTATACAGGATTCATAAACCACCCCGAGGAAAACCAAGAGTTGTCCATTTCAATCGTCTGACCCCTTATGCTGGCGAAGAAGATGGTGCAGCGATTCGTGCGGTGGTTGAACAAAGCGACGAGAAAGCATTTGAAGACTTCATGGTTCAGCACTCTGATGGACGTAAGAGTCATTTTGATGTAACGAGAGAAGAACAACGAGATCTATTCCAAGTACCTTCGGGCTATTGTCTTGCCCATTGTGTGGCCCAGGATTTGAAGATGTCACGAGGAATTGCTAGCGTCTTCAGGAAGAAATTTGGAAGGTTGGAGGAACTACGCACTCAATGTCCTAAAGTCGGAATCATAGTCCACCTAGATGTTAGTAGCCACCTACCGAAAAGGATCATTTACTATCTGGTAACAAAGAAGTACTCTCATCAGAAGCCAACCTACAGGGATGTATGGCTAGCATTAAATGAGTTGAAGGATTTACTTCTACGTGAGGGTATCAAGAAATTGGCAATACCGAAACTAGCTTGTGGGTTGGACCAATTGGACTGGAGAACAATCAGAAGCATGGTGGAAGTGCTTTTTGCCAATTCTGGGATCGAGATTTTGGTATGCTGTTATAATTCCAGTGGTATACGACATGAGAAACCCATAGACTGCTATTTCTTTCGAACGTCAAAATGTACAAAGGGGTCCCAGTGCAGGTATCGTCATAAGGTGCCGGAGGACTCATTTCGGGACGAAACATGCTTAGGGAGGGGGCAGTGTCACGAGACGCGTGGGGAGAGGGGATGCGTCATGGACGTGCCGACTGGATCGAAATAAAAACAGTTGCTCGAGTGCGTGCAGGAGTGGGGGAAGCGTTTCGGCGGCAAGACAGAGCTGGCCACGGAGTTCGGATCGGTGCGTGTGATCTCGGGCGGACACTCGAGGCGGCCTTCCTGACGGTTTAGGTTCCAAGCCGGTAGAATACGTTACGGCCATTAAACAAGTGTCAGATAGAAATGTCAGATGTAAATACGTGCTGGTAATATAAATTGACTTCAATAAATCATTTGCAATTATTTACACATCCGTATAACGTGCAAAAACGTTACAGTATATACATATATATTTGTACTTCTTTTAACTTGTGATTTTGTATTAATTTGTCAATTGATTTAGTCGAGTAGCCATTGGTTTCGGCCATTTGTTTTATTATTGTGATTTATTACGAAATTAAATGATGCAATTTTATGTTTAAAAGGATGTCGGGAATTGTTAGGAATAATAGTGTCTGTAAAGGTATGTTTCCGAAAGATGTAGAATGTTAAAGTGTTATTGTGTTTAGAGATGGATAGATCTAAGAAATTAATTGTATTGTTAGTTTCTGTTTCTACCGTTAAATTATTTGAAGGATGAAGAGAGATGAGAAAATTTAGGAATTGAGAAATTTGCCTATGAGTGCCTACGAAGCATGCTAATATATCGTCTACATACCTATAACACCATGTTATGTGTTTTTTACCTAATGGAGAGTTCAGGATTTTGTTAGTAAAATTTTCCATAAAGATTTCTACTAATTTTTGAAACTTTGAAGCCAAATTCCGGCTTAACCGTAAAATTTTGGATTATAAAAAATGAAAATTTACACAGATTTTCTTATACTGAGGTTTTTATAACTGACACTTCCAATTTATTTAAACTAGTTTAATAGTCTCTCAAAAATGGCTGGCATAGGGTGATTTCTTTCAGGAAACCTTTAAGTATAAACTCGACAAGCTAATAAACAATTTTGATGATATTCTCCAAGCATGAAAATAATGCCAATAACCCCTTCTTTTGATTAAATCTTCATTTTTTACCAAAAAAATACAACAGCGATGTTCAAACAAGAACGACTACTAACGATCTAACACAAAATGCAAAATAAGACAACTATAACAAAAGACAGGCTTTTTAAACTAAAATTACAGACTAAATTAATTATCTGACGTTTTTAAATACCATAGAAAACTAGATACATAAAAATTTTTACTTAAAAAGTACTAAAACGGTGCAATAAACAATATTTTGGCGTTTTCTGTGAAAACGAGAAGACTTAACATTTAAGATTTAAATACCATTCGAAAGGTAATTAAAACGTGCATTTGCTGATAAATTTATTAATATAGCGTTCTATTTAAATAAATAAAGTTATAGTCATTTAAAGTTCTCATTTGTTTAATTCAATTTTTTTACACCCGGTATAAGATGTCAAGTTTATTATACTTGGAAAATAAAATATGATCTATTGTTACACTTAAGTGTAAATTTGGTATGCATAACTTAATTATTTTTTAAGTATTTGAAACATGAAAATTAGGTTACATTTTTACAAAATTCAAATTAATTCAAAAACCTTAAGGTTTATGTAATAAAAACCTTATTAAAACACATACTTATTTTTATAGACGGATTCAAAAATGTAATAAAATACAGGGTGTTTCATTAAAAAAAACACAACTTTGATACTTTTAGGGTTTTTGGGACACCCTGTATATTATGAAAGTAATTTTAAAAAGTAGCCCTAATAGACCCCAATATATCCCCAAAATGAAACTTTTTGAAAGTCACGTATTTTGGCCACAATATTCCGTGCCGTATAGCGTGAATAACCCTGTATATATACAGGGTGTCCCGTTAATGCGGGGAAATGGCTGGACCATAGATTCCTGGGGTCAAAATATGACGACTTAACGCAACTTATCTATATCCAAAAATTTACGGTTAAGCCGGAATTTAGCTTCGAATTTTCAAATTTTTTTATTTCTTTTGCTTATAAAAATTGAACGCTTTATTTGATTTGAATGAAATTTATTATTAATAAGTACCATAATATCATACATCATTTCAGTTATTGTGGCCATTAGTGATTGACAGGAAGTATAAAAAAACAGTAGTACCACCACTTAAAAACTAAAATATTTTTTTATTGGTGCATCCAATAAAATCCAAAAAAATCTACTTGAAAGGTCATGAGATTTAAAAACGTTTTTGACCCTTACTAGTTTTTGATTTCTTGTACGGTTTTTGCACAAAAAAATAAAATATGAATATAGTATACTCATTATGGACTCATTAATAAGTAAATAAACTTACTCAATTGAATAAAATTTAAATAATATCAATTAATAAAATAAATCAAAACAACATCTAACACTTTTCAAACAATTTTCTTTGCAAAATCCTAATACAAACAAGATATCTGTTTGTTCCAAATATGAATATTTATGAACTATAATAAAGTTAAAAATTAATTGTTGAAAGACACTAAATAATTATTACTATACATAATTTACATTTTTTAAACAAACCTGGCCACGAAAAACATTTATTTTCAATTTGATGAAAAACTAGATTTGATTTTTAGTAGATAAAAAATATATATTTTATTTTTTTGTGGGAAAACCGTAAAAGATATCAAATATTATTAAGAGATGAAAAAGTTTTTAAATGAAATGTTCTTTCAAGTAGTATTTTTTTAGTTTTGATTAGATCCACCAATAAAAACATATTATAGTTTTTAAGTGGTGGTACTACTGTTTCTTATACTTCTTGTTAACCAATAATAGTCATAATAACTGAAATGATGTATTATATTATGGTAGTTATTAAAAATAAATTTAATTTAAATCAAATAAAGCGTTCAATTGTTATAAACAAAAGAAATAAAAAAATTTAAAACTTTGAAATATAACGATTTAACGCAACTTATCTAAATCCAAAAATTTACGGTTAAGCCGGAATTTGGCTTCAAATTTAAATTTTTTTTATTTCTTTTGTTTATTACAATTGAACGCTTTATTTGATTTGAATGAAATTTATTTTTAATAACTACCATAATATAATACACCATTTCAGTTATTATGACAATTACTGGTTAACAAGAAGTATAAGAAACAGTAGTACTACCACTTAAAAACTAAAATATTTTTTTATTGGTGGATCTAATAAAAACTAAAAATAACTGCTTGAAAGACCATTTAATTTAAAAACTTTTTTATCTCTTAATAATATTTGATATCTTTTACGGTTTTCTCACAAAAAAATAAAATATATATTTTTTATCTAGTAAAAACAAAATCTAGTTTTTCATCGAATCGAAAATAAATGTTTTTCGTGGCCGTCTTTGTTTAACAAATGTAAATTATGTATAATAATAATTATTTAGTGTCTTTTAACAATTAATTTTTAACTTTATTATAGTTCATAAATATTCATATTTGGAACAAACAGATATCTTGTTTGTATTAGATTAACCGCATGCATTCAAACCATTATTATATTATTTCCGTAACGCTTCACATATCATTTTATTCTACGTATAATTAAGTTTTAAGTAATGTAATTAGTTGTAATTTTTGGAAATAAACCTTTTTAAAAACACAATTGCGAGCCCACGAAATTTAACTGGCGCAGTCGGTAGGATGTCATAAGGGCACAACTTTTGAGGGAATATCAAAATAGTGCTCCGTCCGTCTTTACGGTTGAATTGGCATCGAACGAGTTCCACGTCGAAGCAGCACCAGAGGGTCCTCCGAACATCGAGGGACTAACACCCCGAGGGCAGCAGAACGAGGAACATCCCATCACCAGATCCAGGACCACTGAGGGCATATCAGGGCACGGACAGCGTGATCTTCGTAATTGAGTGGCAAGCATTGTTTTTTTAGAGGTTTTTTCCATATTTTTGTTCGCGTGTAAAATTTTATGTACGCAAGTGATACATCTTCGGACCCAATTTCACCACAAATTCTCAATTCCCCAAACCGCGTTCACTCTCCAATAAATTTTGTACTCGACGATCTAATCAATAAATTAGATAATTTAGGAATTACAGAAAACTTAAAAATGGAAAATATTAATTATCAATTGCTAAAATTAAATGTCGAAACGATTCCTTATTTCGACGGGAGCAACGAGCTCACAGAAATATTTATTTCAAGATGCGACGCCGTACTAGATCAATTTAGACCTTTAAATAACGAGTTGGTGAATACGTATCTAATAAACGCGATAATAAGTAAACTTAAAGACAAAGCATTGGTCGCTATAGGTTCGCGTATAGAGTTAAACACATGGCCTGAAATTAGGAACCATTTAAGGCAAAGGTTTGGCGATCTGCAAAATTACGATTGTTTAGTTCAGGACTTGATTAATTTAAGACCTCATAAGAATGAAAAATATTTAGATTTCGGGGAGCGTATACAAAGTACACTGTCCACTAAAATTAACTCCTTATCGGCATTGGAAATGTCGGACGCGATAAAGCGCATTCATCAACGTAGCTACGATGAATTAGCATTAAAGACGTTCTTACGCCGAATGTATCAAATTTTAATCAAAATAATAATAAATTTAACAACCTAAATTATAATAAATTTAATAATCAACCTAGACCGCGTAATTTAAATTTTGGCAACAATAATTTTAATAATAATAATAATCGTTTCAATCAGTACCCTAGACCGCAAAATAACTTTATGAACCGGCCTAGTAGTTCTCAATTTAAGCAACAACAACCACTGTTCCTCACTAACAGTCAAGTGTTTGGGAGACCTCAAAACCCCCCAAATCACAATTTTAATAGACCACAAAATTATAATAGTTACAGTCAAAATTTTAATCGGAATTTTAATCCATTTAATGCAAACTATAATCAGCCGCCTGGACAGATTCCCCCGCGTTTACCTAGTCCTACACCCATGTCAACCTCGACGATTTATACAAATAAAGAATTGCGTAATTTAGATGAGCCAACGTGCTCTACAAAAATTAGTACACGAAATAATAGCATTATTAGTCAGAACGGGAAAGATGAAGATAATTTTGTAGTATAAGTTGCCTTGGCAAACCGCCTATTGAATTCTTAAGCATTAATAATAATTTTAGTAATTTACCTTTTATTGTAGACCCCGAAACAAAATTAAAAGTTTTATTAGATTCCGGCAGTACGCGATCATTCATTAGTTCTCGCCTAGCAAACAAATTAAACAAAAATTTATTTAAGGATGATCCTTTCAAAGTAACAAGTGCTCATGGCACGTCCCGCGGAACACGCAGCGTTATTATTAACCTACAAAAATTATTCAAAAGTAACATTGCTGCAAAAGTAAAATGCTATATATTCGATTTTCATTCCTCCTATGATATCCTGTTAGGCGTAGATAACATGACAAAAATTAATATTTGCTTAGATTTTAAAAGGAAATCAGTAGTAGCCACTAACGTAGAAATACCATTTAAATTTCGGAATGACCAAGGCATATCCAATGAAAATAATGATAAAAATAATAGTATTAGAATTAGTAATAATAATCTTAATGTTAATAATTATAGTATTCCTGTTGCTCCGCCTGTCACTAAGCGAATTTTAGTGCCCGCTCAGAGTCAACAGGTAATAGAAGTAGAAGTTTTAAATATTGAAAACGGTGAGGCCGTAATTCCTAGAACTGACGTTACGGATTTCTTAGTGCCTGAATGAGTCACTATAGTTAAAAATAATAGAGCCCTTTGTACTGTAGTTAATAAAACTGACATAGATAGGGAAGTTACATTAAAAAGACCTGTCGTGGTTACCCCCATCAGCGGATATGATGTGGTACCCCACGAACAGAATTATAATGAAAATATTGAGATAACGCAATTGTTTGATTTTCAAATATTGGTTTATTAAACACTACATATGTTTCGCCACACTGTGGCTTCTTCAGGTGAAGTAAATATATATTTATCTCAATATTAAGTATGGATTTTCAACACCTAAGTGCCTCATCAATCAATCAATAATGAAAATAGTAATTTAAGTAAGAAAGACTTTAGTACAAATAATAATTTGAATATGATGAATACAAATAAATTTAAATTCGATTTCTCAAGCATTAGAACTGATCACATGAATGATGATGAAAAAGCTGTTATAAAAAAACTAGTAAATAAGTATGTCGATGTTTTTCATGTAAAAGGGAATCATTTAATGTTAACTAATAATATTAAACACAGGATAATTACCCCGAAGTGCACAAAGCCGAGGTAAGCAAGCAAATTAACGAAATGTTGGAACAAAACATTATTAGGCCATCCTTTAGCCCATGGTCCTCTCCTATATGGATCGTTCCCAAAAAATTAGATGCTTCAGGTCAACGAAAATGGCGCGTTGTATTTGATTATAGGAAATTAAATGATAAAACTGTAGGTGACCGATACCCCCTTCCCAATATAAATGACCTATTAGATAAATTAGGGAAATGCCAATATTTCAAAACCCTATATTTGGCATCAGGCTTCCACCAAATTGAGATTGACGAACGTGACGTCCCAAAAACTGCCTTTAATACAGAAAACGATCACTATGAATTTTTAAGAATGCCATTTGGGCTTAAAAATGCCCCAGCTACTTTCCAGCGCGTCATGGACAATATTTTGAGGGGAATTCAAAACGAATACTGTCTCGTCTTTATGGACGATATAATTATTTTTTCCACTAGCTTATAGGAACATATCGATAGATTAAACGAAGTTTTTAAAAGGTTAAGAGAGGCTAATTTCAAGGTTCAATTAGATAAATCGGAATTTCTTCGTAAAGAAGTAGCGTATCTCGGACATGTGATTACACCCGAAGGTGTCAGACCGAATACAGACAAAATTATTGCCATTCAAAATTATCCCATCCCCAAAACGACAAAACAAATTAAAGGATTTCTCGGACTGTTAGGATATTACCGAAAGTTTATCAAAAATTTTGCAGACTTGACTAAACCAATGACAAAACGTTTGAAAAAGAACTCAGTTATTAATATTAATGATGCAGACTACCAAAATTCTTTTAACTTGTGAAAGAACGTCCTAACTAACCAGCCATTACTACAATATCCAGACTTTTCGAAACCCTTCTTGCTGACCACAGATGCTAGTACTAAAGCCCTTAATGCCGTTTTATCACAAGGTAAAATTGGCACAGATTTACCAATCGCATATGCTAGTCGAACGTTAAACGATTCTGAAACGCGTTATTCTACTATTGAAAGAGAACTACTCGCTATTGTTTGGGCTGTCAAATATTTTAGACCATATCTATTTGGGCGTAAATTTACAATTATCACTTACCACAAACCACTCCAATGGTTAATTAATGTCTATCAAAGAACCAAATCGAAAATTAGTTAGATGGTGGCTGAAATTGTCAGAATACGACTATGACATTGTTTATAAAAAAGGTTCCTTAAATAAAAATGCCTATGCACTCTCTAGAATTCAAGTCAACATTAACGAAGAGTACGGACCAAATCTGGAAGACTATTTGAAAAATTTTGAAAGCACTGATGATAACCCCCCTTCCATAATCCTAGAACCCGCGGAAACAATTCATGTAAACCAAGAAGCGAATGATGGGGCAACCATTCATTCTAACCTAGAGCACCCTATAGTAGGAATTACCATTGCAGACAAACCAGTAAATCTTGGCGATAACCAATTAATAATTTCGGAGGTCAAACACTCCCCTTCTAAACCAAAAATTAGTTACTTATTTAAACAAAAGAAAATGCGTATTTATATCCAATTCTCTAAATATAATTTTAATCAGGAAGTAGTCGACTTCATCAAAGAATACATTGTCCCTAATACAAATTATTATCTTTATTTCGAAAGCCCAGTATATGAAAAATTTAGCAACGTCCTTCAAAAATACTTTAAAAATTCAAACATTAAAATGACTAAATGTTCAAGTCTCTTGTCTGACGTCGAAGACGATAATGATATTCTAGAAACCATACAAAATTATCACGAGGGAAAAACTAATCATCGCGACATAGACGAAACAGAAGCAACATTAAAAAAGGTATATTATTGGCCAAACATGAGGAGAACTATACAAGATTACATTAACAAATGTGAAATTTGTCTCGTTTCTAAATACGATCAAAAACCCCTTAAACTAAAATTTAATGAGACACCAACAGCAATGAAACCCTTCGAGATCATTCACGTAGACTGCATAGCTTTAGGAAACACAAAATTCCTCACCATAATAGACTCCTTCTTATCAAGCTATAGAGGTAGCAACTAACCTTATTAAATTCTTTTGCCATCACGGAACCCCAAATTTAATAATTTCGGACAACCACCTCGAATTTAAAAATACTGTAATCAGAGAACTTTTAGAGTTACATAAAATCCAAATTCATTTCATAAGTTCACAACACCCTGAGTCAAATGGTATAATCGAACGCGTGCATTCGACGATAGTCGAACATATAAGGTTATTGAACAATCAAGACATGTACAAAAATGAACCAGTCGAAATTAAAGCCCTTTACGCTATTTTAGGATATAATAATACTCTAAATTCTACAACCAAATTAAAACCTTTCGAAATCACTTCCGGTCACATTGATAATAACTCACTTTTGGATGTTGATTTAGAAACCATTTTAACTAATAATTACGTTCAGATGCATAAAGAAAAGGTAAAATTGTTGTACAGGAAAATTAATGAAACTATAAACGAAAATAAGACCCAAGCTATTGCAAAAAGAAATATAACTCGAGAAAACATTCCGCAAATTCCAGATAACGTATATGTTAAAAATAAACAAAAGCAGTGCAACACGAAAAATAAGTATAAGAAAGAGAAAATTAAAGTTATAAGACACGATCGTAAAACAGCAGAAATCCAGACTAGTCATCGTAATTATCCAGATAAAATTCATTTAGGTAACATTAAGAGACCAAGGGCAAAGAAAGCTCCTTGCGAAAACATTTTATCCTTTGAAATTTTTATGAATCACTTCAACAACAAAAGAATTGCCGAAAACCAAAATATATCAGAAATTAACGACGATTTGTTCCTTGCTCCGTTAGATCATTCATTAGCCCATTGTGTGAGCCAAGACCTTAAAATGAGTGCAGGCATTGCTCAAGATTTTAAATTAAGATTTGGTAGAATCAAAGAATTGTCTAGGCAGAATCCTCAATTGTATTCTCTTTGCCACCTCAAAGAAGATGATAGATTCATAATTTACTTAATCACCAAGGAAAAATATTTAAATAAACCTACTTTAGAATGTTTATTTAAAACTCTAATTACTCTTAAACAATTTTGTTTAGATAAAAAGATAACTAAATTAGCTATCCCTAAATTAGGCTGCGGTTTAGACAACCTAAATTATGACGTGGTAAAAGCAATGTTAAAATAACCATTTACCTTGGCATACCCAAACCAAACTAAATTAAAACAGTAGAATTAAGCGCCGGAAAAAATAGCATGAAAAGAGGTTTGATTAATGGGTTAGGAACTATTATTAAAACGATTAGTGGAAATATGGACGCTCGCGACGAGGAAAAAATTAATGGAAATCTGGAACATTTAATTTCTAATCAAAACAATCTTGAGAACCAAATAAAATTCAGGTACAGCATAAACGAAAAATTAATTCAAAATTTCAACGAAACAATCGGAGACATCGCACATAACCAAAACTTGCTTAAGGCCAGAATAATGCAATTATACGCAATCTATAAAGAGGAGATAGACCACCAACACGTTCTATTCACTAAAGATCTGTATAATCAACTCGTTTTACTTTACACAATAATTGAAAATATTTTGGAAGAAATTATCAACTCATTAACATTTTGCAAATTAAAAATTCTTAGTCCAGATATAATTAGGCCTCAAGATTTATTTAACGAACTAAAAAAGATTTCCGTTCACTATAATGAGGAATTGCCTTTCGACTTAAAATTGGAAAACATTTTAGATTTTGAATCCGCGATATCAGTCGATTGCAAAATCAAACAATCAAAAATCTATTACTTCCTATCCCTTCCTATCAATTATGAACATTCTTTTGATCTGTATAAAATATATCCTATACCGCTGAAATATAAGTCCGAATATGTAACTATAATTCCTAATGTAAAAGTAATGTTAAAATCAAAAATTAACTCAAAAACATGGCCTCTAAGAGACATATGCTTGGGTATTAACAAAAAATTCCAATGCAGCGATAACCTGCTCTTAAATTACCAGGCTGATTGTGAAACAGAGCTTTTGGTCAATGGAACCACCAAAAAATGCAAGTTTACAAAATTAGAAATCGAAAAAAATCATTTAGAGAATATACCCAATACCAACCAATTCATAGCCGTTTTTAAGAAAAAAGAAAAATTGAAGATCACCTGCCCGAATCAAGAAGAAATCCGTGACCTGGAAGGCATTTTCATCATTCAACCAAACAAATGCGACATAATCTTCCGGAACTATAAGGTGCCCCAAATGGAAACAACGTATGGAACCCCAGTGCTCGTGAGTGCTTCGACCTCAGAACTTAAAAACTATAATCTCAATAACTTTACAATACAATTGAAAAGACTTGAATTAGAAGACATCCCAGTGTATTCCCCGATACCCGATATAAATAATTCGGTGATACCCCTAAAACCCAGTGCATGGACACTAATACTTTATTCGTTTATAATAATTTGTGTAGTGACTTTGATTTACAGACGCTTAAGACGCAGAGGGGCAGCCACCCTTGTAAAAGACGATGACTGTCCTCCACAGGTGTGACCTGGCGTCCACAATAGAGTTTTCTTTGTTTTAAAATAATTAATTTTATTGTTTGAAAATGTATTTTATTAATTAATGCTTAATCAGGATGACATCATTCGCCAGATTTCAATATGCTTAGTTCGTAGTTTTAGTTCGTATAAATAGATTAACCGCATGCATTCAAACCATTATTATATTATTCCCGTAACGCTTCACATATCATTTTATTCTCCGTATAATTAAGTTTTAAGTAATGTAATTAGTTGTAATTTTTGGAAATAAACCTTTTTAAAAACAAAATTGCGAGCCCACGAAATTTAACTTTTTTTTTTATCCTCACGAGGTGGTGTCGCTTAGCGTCCCTGCACTGCGGTCTCCGTGGTCCTTTTGTGCGCCTCTGGCTGTTTTACTCCATTTGAACTCCTGTATCTTCTAAGAAGTCCAGGAGTTTCTGCCAGGGGATATTCTTTAGCTGTTCTACAGGAAGCATGGGCTTCCCGAGTTTCGCCTTGCGTTCTTGTTTGTATGCTTCGCAAGTGCACAGTCGGTGTTCGGGAGTTTCCTCTTCTTCCAGACACCCACGGCATAGGGGGCTTTTCTCAATGCCCATCCTATGTTTGTGCTTGTTCAGGTCACAGTGTCCAGTGACTAGTCCTGTGATTTTTCTTAGTTTCAGTCTGCTCAGTCTAGACAGCTTCAACATGCTGTCAGATACCGGACCATCTAGGAAGAGTCTTGTATGCCTCATTCCATTTTGGTTTTGCCATGCCTTTTTGTGCTCCTCTGCTAACTTGCGTCGAATTATTTCCTTTCCGGTTTCATGGGGTATACCGAAAGCGGGTTCAGGTCCTATGAATTCACCTGTTGCTCCTTGTTTAGCCAGCAAGTCGGCCCCCAAGTGTCCAATAATTTTTTGGTCCTTGGGTACCCATACTAGCTGTGTTTCTCTTGTTGTCGCCAGTGCGTCCAGTCTGTTTATGCAAGTCATGACCAGCCTGGACTGCACTATCGGTGAGGCTAGCGCTTTTATGGCTGCCTGGCTATCTGTCATAATGGTAATTGGTCCTTTTTTAAGTCCCGATTCCATTAAGTGATGAGCACACCAGTCAATGGCGGCTATTTCGGCCTGGAAGATAGAGGCATGCTTCCCCAGAGCAATCGCGAATTGTTTGCTCCGGTTGCAGCCTCCATAGATACCAGCCCTGGTTCCTTTAGTATTTTTGGCCCCGCGTGTGTACCAGATGGTTCCTTTACTCGTTCCCGGATATGTTCCATTTGTCCATTCACTCCGCTGTGGTATGATCGTTTTGAATCTGCGGGATGGGTGTACGATTTTGGTGAAATCGGACCTCATTGTTAGTGTCTCTTCTTCTTGTAGTACTTTAAATGTTGCCGGTCTTGAAGGCCCCATATTTAAAGTATGTCCATTTATGTGCATCCTATAGGCTGCCTGTCTAGCTTCCATCATTACAAATAAATGTAGTGGTGGTAGCGATAATATGTATTCCATGGCTGCCGTGGGCGTTGTCCTCATTGCCCCAGTGATTAGCAGACACGCCTGTCTTTGCACTCTTTCGAGTTTTACTGCTGCACTTTTGGTTTGGGTCTTTGCTCCCCAAACGAGCGCCGCGTATGTCACTATAGGTCTTATGACCACAGTGTATAGCCATTTGGTCATACTGGGTCTCAGTCCCCATGTGCGTCCTACCATTTTTCGGGTCGCAAAAAGTCCTCTCATGGCCTTTTTGCTGATGCTCTCTAGGTGGAAGTTGAAGTTCAATCTGGTATCAAGTATGACCCCTAAATATTTTACTTCATTTTTGATTGGAACTTCCATTTCATACATACGTAGTGATTTTATGTCATTGGTTTTTCGTCGCCTAGTAAAAGGGACGATCGCCGTTTTGACCGGGTTTACAGTTAACCCTTCATTCCTGCACCATCTTTCTACGGTATTTAGTGCCTTCTGCATCAAGTTTGATACAGTGGTCCCAAACTTCCCGCTTACTAGAATGGTCAGATCATCTGCATACCCCAGTGCATATATGCCCTGGCTTTCGAGTAGCAACAGAAGGTCGTCCATGACGAGGCACCATAGGAGCGGCGAGAGAACACCTCCCTGCGGGCATCCGCCAGCGACTAATGCTTCTGCTGTTTTTCCATATAGGGTAGTCGTCACAGTCCGACTTCTGAGCATCTTGTTTACCCATTGTCGGACTTGCGGGTTAATTCCTCTTTTCTCCATTGCTGTTGCTATGGAGTTGAAGGTTGTGTTGTCAAACGCCCCTTCAATATCCAGAAAGGCCCCTAACGCAACGTCTTTGCATTGTAGGGTCCTTTCGCATCTGCTCACTAGCTGGTAGATTGCTAGCTCGCATGACTTTCCCGCTTGGTAGGCATATTGTTGACGGTGTAGTGGCGAGTCCTTTAAAACTCCTTCCCGTATGTGCCTGTCTACTAGTTTTTCTAGTAGTTTTAACATGAATGATGACAAGCTGATCGGTCTGTAAGATTTAGCCTGGGCATATGAATCACGCCCTGGCTTAGGTATGAATAACACCTTTACAGTCCGCCAGCTGCTTGGGATGTATGAAAGGGCAAGGCTTGCTCTGAGGATTTCACATAGTGGTTTCCTCAGCGTTGCTATCCCCTTTTGTAGCATGATAGGATATATCCTGTCAGGACCTGGTGATTTGAATGGTTTGAACGTGTTAATTCCCCACTCAACGTCACCTGGTCTAATTATCGTTTTCGCTGTTTCCCAGTCCGGTTTTGGAGCCCCTTCGTTGGGCTCGCTTAGGTCCTCGGAAACAAGATTGTCAAGTATTGCAGAACCCGGGAAGTGCGTCTGCAGTAATACCTGCAGGGTCTCTTCTACCGAGTCTGTGTACTTTCCATTTTTGGTCTGCAGTGAGCCGATGTTCCCAGCATGATCTTTGCTGAGCGTCTTGAGTAGACGGGAGCTTGTGGGTTCACTTTCTATGTCCCCACAGAATTTTTGCCAAGATTCCCTCTTGGCTTTTTTAATGGCATTGTTATATGCCGTGAGGGCCGTTTTGTACTGCGCCCCATTCACCGTTTCTCTTGGCTGTAAACAGTCTTCTGGTGCGTGCCTTAGCCCTATCAAGATCCTTGTTCCAACAGGTGACCCTGGTTGAGGTAGGTTTGGTAGTTCTTGGGCAGCTTGCTTCAAACGCAGTATTGATAGAGTCTGTGATGCTTTGCACCATGAGCTCTAACTCATGCGTTGTTCTCGCTACTGTTGGACAGTCCCCGATTCGGCTGGCTAGTACCTCTTTGTAAAATTTAACTTATATATATATATATATATGCAGATATTAGTATAGCGAATAAAAATAATATATGGGAAAAAAAAAATAAAGCAACCAGTTTAAACTGCAAACAATAAGTGCTGAAACATTACAATGTTAATTTGTTATACATTACTTAACTAATTATTGATGAGTGATTTATATCACATTAAAGGTCTTTCTCTTAGCTTTTTAGTTGTGCCTTCAGAACATTGATTTGATTCGCGGTTTTTCTATAAACCGCGAAAAATGCTGGGGATTTCCCCAACCTATTGTTGGGCGAACATTGGTTGTGCGTTCTTGTTTAATTGTTGTGACGTCGTCCACTTTTTGGAATATCCGCACCAAATGTTGGTACGGCCTTTGGGTCCAGGTGTTCGGCTGCAAGTTTACGGATTGACCGTTGTAAGCCGCTTTAATTGTTAATTCTCTTAGGTAGCTGAGAGAAAGGTCTAGTTGAGGATTATCTAAAATTCTTTGAAAACTGACTGGAATGATAGGCGTTCTAATTTATGGCCGATTGTAAATATTATCTACATGTACACGGATTATATTAGTTGCAAAAAATTAAAAATTCAATTATGCTATAAAAATAATTCATTGTTATTTTTGTATGAACAAAACGACGATAACAGTTCTTCAATTTCTTATTTTGAACTGTCAGTTTCTGGAAACGGAGGTGGCTTAGTTTTTGACGGACGTAATCCTGAAGGAGGTCGAATTCTACCAGATGGAGATGATGGGCCAATTCGGTGTGTAGGATTTTGATGTACATCATCAGTACATCTCTCCTTTTAAATCTCACACTCCCTTTAAATCTCACTTTCTTAAGGGCATTATAGAAAAAGTAAGTATTCCTTTGCACAGAAGTAGCATATCTTGGACATGTAATTACACCCGAAGGTGCCAGACCGAATCCGAATAAAATCATTACAATCCAAAATTATCCGTTCCTCAAAACTACGAAACAAATCAAAGGATTTCGCGGACTGTTAGGTTATTACCGAAAGTTTCTATAACTTTTTTGCAGATTTGACAAAACCAATGACAAAACATTTAAAAAATAATTCAGTTATTAACACTATTTATGAACTACCCAATTGTATGAAAAATGAAACCGTTTGAAATGATATACTTAAACTGCATCGCTTTAGAGAATACAAAACTCATCACCGTAATAGACTTCTTATACAAATACGGCCAAATGTACATACTAAATTCTTATCGAGCTATAGAGGCAGCGACTAACCTCTTTTAATTCTTTTGCCATCACGGGACCCCAAATTTAATAATTTCGGACAACCACCTTGAATTCAAAAACACTTTAATCTTAGTTACACAAAAGTTAAATTCATTTTATTAACCCTCCGCGTCAAACGAATAATTGAATCCGTGAATTGGACCATAGTCGAACATATGAGGTTATTGAAGAATCAGGATATGTAACCAGTCGAAATCACAACCATTTTCGCTATTTAAGTATATAACAATACTATACACTCTACCACCAAACTAAAACCTTTTGAAATGACTACCGGATACATCGATAATAACCCACTTTTAGACATTTACTTAGGAACCATTTCAACTAACACTTATGTTCAGAAGCACAAAGAAAAAGTAAAATTGTTGTATAAGAAAATTAATTAATCTATAACCAAAAATAAGACCCAAGCTATTGCTAAAAGATATAATTAAGGAAGAGATCCCGCAAGTCCCAGAAAACGTTCAAAACAGACAGAAGCAGTCTGAGATAGAAAATTAGTATAAAAGAGAAATATTTAAAGAAATAAAATATGATCGTAAAATCGAGACTAGCCACCGTAACCAATCAAGCAAAATTCAATTAGGAAATAAAACAGACCAAATGCAAAGAAAGCTCATTCTGAAAATATATTAGATTTTAAAATTTGTATAAAATATTTTAATAACAACAGAATTGTCGTTAACTCACTGGCCCATTGCATTAGCCAGGACCTAATAATGAGTACAGGTATAGCTCAAGACTTTAAATTAAGATTCGGTAGGCAAAACTAGACCAGACAAAAGCTTTTGATTGCATTCAGCATATTTTTTTTAATAGATAAGCTACACTTATTTGGTATTAATAACTCTTTGCTACAATTATTAACAAATTACTTAAAAGACCGAATAAACTATGTTGAATATAAGGGCCGGCGATCTGATATTTTTTACTCTACAAGTGGGGTCAATCAGCGATCAAACCTTGGCCCACTTTTATTCCTGATCTTCGTCAATGAGGTGGTCAAGAGTTTTAGCTCGGAAAGTCTCTGAAATTGTTTAGAATTATAAAGTCTGCTGATGACTGTAAGTTAATTCAAAATGATTTTTTAAAATTATATATATATATATATATATATATATATATATATATATATATTCCTTGATCCACACAAGCGAAGATACCTGATGAAGATGGCAGAGAGCTCATCGAAACGTCGTACATTTACACAATTCACGCGGAAAAACACCCGAAAACCTGTATTAACATATATATATTAATATATATAGTGCAATGATAACGGGCTTAAAGTTAACGTCTCTAAATGTAAAGCTATGACCTACTCGCGAAAACGCGAAGAAGTTGATTTCAGTTCAGCTTTGTAATATGGAATCCTGCATACGCAGCCTACAATGAATGCTAAATCTAGTTCAGCAAAAATTCTTGAAAGTGCTTTATTTTAGGCGTCATCGAACATATCCTCCTCAAGGATATGGTATTAAGTCATTGGAGTCCGAATTTTGTGTGGCGCCCCTTGATAAGAGGCGCATTATAGCGCAAATATTGTTTATTTTTAAACTGAATCGTAAAGAAATAGATGACCCTCGCTTACTGTCTATGCTTAGTTTTTATGTTCCCAGGAAAAAGAGTCGCTCGAAGATCACCTTACAAAATCTGTACGAATCACCAATCACCATAACAACCATATATATATATATATATATATATATATATATATATATATATATATATATATATATATATATATTTAATACAACTTATCTGTATCCAAATATTTACGGTTAAGCCAGAATTTGTCTTCAAAGTTCCAAAATTATTATTTATATAATTTATTCATTATTTAATTTATTTCTTTTGCTTATAACAATTGAACGCTTTATTCAATTTGAATGAAATTTATTATTAATAACAACCATAATATAATACATCATTTCAATTATTATGGCTATTATTGGTTAACAAGAAGTATAAAAAATAGTAGTACAACCACTTAAAAACTAAATTATTTTTTATTGGTGCATCTAATAAAAACTAAAAAAATACTACTTGAAAGACTGTTTAATTTAAAAACATTTTTGCCTCTTAACAATATTTGATATCTTTTACGGTTTACCCACAAAAAAATAAAATAAATTTTTTTATCTAGCAAAAACAAAATCTAATTTTCCATCAAATCGAAAATAAATGTTTTTCGTGGCCGTCTTTCTTTAAAAAAGATTTATTATGTATAATAATAATTATTTAGTGTTTTTTAATAATAAATTTTTAAACACTAAAATAAAACACACTATGTTTTTACCACTAAAATTTATTGTAAAATATATAAAATAAGTTACAACAACACACGACTTAAGTTTCGACTTTTAAAGGTCATTATCAAGTTGATAATGATTACTCATACAAGTCATAACTTTCGAGAAAAAAAATTAAATTTTGAAATTTTTTGCCAATTGCTACTAAACTATTGGAGCTACAGGAAATTGATATAACAAATAATTGTAGAGAATTAAAAAATAAACAAATAACTATGAATAGTTTTTTTTGCGTAAATCTCATAGTTTTAGGGAAATTACTATGATGGCAACATCACCATTTTTAATTATCTTATATTTTTGTTCTAAAACAATTAGGGGAGCAGGAAATGACATAAGTGTGATTTTACACGATACATAAGGCGCAATTAGATGTTGGATATAACCTCAATATAGAAACGTGGTACCTTACAATTTGTGAGTTCTTGAAAATTTATAAACATCCGGAACGTGGTGATAAATTGAAAATGAACAGTTAATTTATAAAAGGTGAAAACGGCAGAAATGGATGACGATAACAGATTTAAATTGAACAGAGAACTCATTTGACAGCGTCCATATTAACAGTTGTTGCCGAAACCACGGACGGTAATGTTGGAAAAAGAAGGTCGCGGAGTTGACACTTAGTGAGACAAAGTTACCAACAGCAAGGGGGACCTGGAGGGAAAATTTAAAATTTTAATAATATGTGAAAGTTGAAAGGATTCTTGGAGAATTTTTCTGATAGGAATCGAAGGCGTTCTAGGATGGGGATAACTAAAGTGGTATCATAGAGGAGCTAGTTATAAGGATTGTGTAAAAGATTAAGAGGATGACGGAGTTTTGTTAGGGTACGGAGGGATGCTCGCTCGGAAACTTCAATATTGCGGGAGGTAATCCAGTAACGGGCGGCAAATAATCTTATATATTTTGACTGCTGATTTGCTAGTAATACCATCATTTCTGTATTTCCCTGCTCCCCTAATTGTTTTAGAACAAAAACATAAGAGACCAAAATTATTTAGACTTAAAAATTCTATAGAAATTTTAGATTTTTTAACTTTTTTTTAACTAAATGTTCTTTGAAGAACGAAAATAAAGAATTAAAGTAAAAGTTAAAATTTTACGAAAATCATATTTTGCATTTTTAACCTAAATATTAAAATTTTTGATGTGATAATTCATTTAACTTTCGAATAATTAAATAAAATGTCTTATACAATTAGTGAAAATATCAGTTTCTTAAGTGGTTTTATTTCGGAAAAAAGTGTACACGAGGTTCGCTGCTTGTTTAGTGGTTTATATCCGGATCGACCGATACCCGCAATATCAACAATTCAAAATATCATTTCAAACCAAGAAAAATATGTATCACTTTTTAAAGAATGCCAACCCTGTTTAAAACGTAATTCAAATTCTGTGAAGGAAAAACTGATTGTTTACGATAATTTCAACGGAATACATGTTATTGTCGCTGCCTTTGCTAATCACAACATTAGCACTCGTCAAATTGCTAAGGATTTAGGTTTACACCATACAACCACTTTTAAAATTTTAAAGAAGATATTCTTCTTTTAAATTTTAAAACTTATTCTATGGTATATACCCCCGAGCGAGGGTTACCACCTTTACGTGGTGCAAGGGATAAGTACCCTCAATGATCGTAAGTGAGAAGGGAAACGAAGAGTAACCCAAACCCCAAGCTAAGGTGAAAGGCAAAGTGCTGAGAGCTGAAAGGCCGCAGGGGTAAGTGCGGTCTCGAACATTCCCAGGTGAAACCCCCCTGTATCTAGTCTTACCTGGTCATGCGGGGCTCTGATCAGGCCGACCGAATATTTCCTTAGCTTCTCGTGGGAACAAAAATGAAAAAAACCCAAGAAAAACAAAAAAACATAGACCAGGAGGCTACCAAGGCTATTGGGCCAGGGACCTCCTACGAGGCCAGCAAAGAGGCCACCCAAGCCAAAGGGCAGGGTACCTATACACAAGAACCTAGTCAAGGCCAAAGGGCCGGAAAGGCACTACGTATAAGTGCCTTAGAGGAGGTAGACCTCATGTCAGACGATGAAATTCGGAAGGCAAGGGTTTCAGGCGTCACTAAAGCGAAAGTGGCGAAACTGGTGAAGGAAGGCCGAGATTACATTCAGGCCAAAAGAGCCGTGATCAAGGCTAACTTCACCGCCAGCCAGTACCGCAAGGGCCAGGAAAAACCCCAAGGACAAACAAGGCCCGGAGCGCAAACAAAGAAGGCACCCCAAGGGCAAATAATGTCCGCGGGTGCTCGTAAATCCGAAAAAGGTCCCACGAAGAGGACCAGATCGGATAGCAGCACGCCTAGGCAGACGAAAAAGACCAGAAGGAACGGGCCAACCTTCACGGACGCCGTAACATCGGTCAAGGTTGCCATAGCGTGCCAGGGGTTCCCAGAAACCCAGCTCGGAAAGAACAAGCTGAAGGCAGTCCAAGAAGCCATCATGACGGCATATGAGCACATACCGGAGCAAGGGCCACAAGTCCGCTTCGCGAAGTGCACACAGAGACCGGGATATCTAATGATAACCTGCGCCGAGGAGGCCAGCGCACAATGGCTAAGGGAGACAGTCCCAATCCTGACACCATGGGAGGGAGCGTCTCTCAGGGTGTCGAAGGGGGGTGAGATTCCCAAGCCATGGGTGTGCACGGCATACGTCCCGGATGAGGGGAAGGACAGACTGGAGGCCGACAGGATCCTGAAACGATTGAGAATCGGGAACCGGGGCCTAAACAGACACCTGTGGACTGTATGGGGCAAAACCCCGGAGGCTAAAGGTGTGATATGGACGTTCTCCATTGATAAAGAGTCCAAAGAGTAGTTATTTAAATTGGATCTCTACCCATTCTTCGGATACGGTAGGCTTCGGCTGCGTATCAAGGATAATAGTAGGACAACGGGAGGGAGTAAACCAAGGCAGAGTCCGGAGGCCACTACCCTTGAGAAACCAGCGGAGACCCAAGGTACCAGCGAGGCCGGGGAAAACGTGGAACCAGGGCAAGACTCTCCCAAAGAAGGTCAACCCTCCGCCAGCGGGATCAGTCCCCTCTTAAGGCCATCGGCCAAGGGGGACGCGGTTCCAATGGAGGAGGACAAGACCACGGAGGAAGAGCCTGAAGATGTCCCTCCTCTTCAATAGCGGAAGAGGCATAAAAATCCTGCAGGTGAACCTTCAACACGCAAAAGCCGCATCGGCAACGCTGTGTAGGAGGTTCAACAAAGAAGGCATAGATATAGCCCTCCTGCAAGAACCGTGGTTACTCCGAGGGAAAATAGTAGGCCTAGCGCCACAACACTCTCAGGTAATATACAGCCCAAACGCCGAAAGGCCAAGGGCATGCATAATTCACAGTGATAGAGTCAAATGCACACTAATACCGCAATTATGCACTGAAGATTCTGTTACAGGCATCATGTCGGCCAGGACGGAGGAAGGAGAGAGGAGCTGGGTCATCTGCTCAGCCTACTTCCTATACTAAGCGACATAGTTGCATACTGCGCGGAGAAGGTATACCAACTCATAATAGGGTGCGACGCCAATGCGCATCACACGCTCTGGGGTAGTTCAGACATCAATAAACGAGGTGAGTCTTTACTTAACTTTATCTCCGCAGAGGGACTCATAGTGACCAATATCGGCAATAAACCCACGTTCATCACGAAAAACCGTAAAGAAGTTAAAGAAGTACTAGACCTAACGATCTGTACCGGGAAAGTGAGTGATAGTATAGCGAATTGGCATGTGTCAGACAATCCCAGCCAAAGACCTAAAATGCCCGACCGAAAGGACTGGAGATTAGCCACTGAGGTCACAAGACCCACTAAAATTAAATGGGCCATCAGCAGGTTCCAACCTTACAAGTCCGCGGGACCGGATGGGATTTATCCCATTCTGTTACAAATGGGCATAGAGGAATTGGTGCCGCACCTGTCAAACATCTTCAAAGCCTGCCTGGCATGGGGATATATTCCAAATTCATGGCAAAGCGTAAGGGTAATCTACCTGCCGAAGGTAAGCAGAATAGCTGACCTAACGCCAAAGTCATACAGACCTATCAGCCTATCTTCATTCTTACTAAAAACAATGGAAAGACTGATTGATAGGTACATAAGGGACGAGATACTGTTAAAAGATCCCCTCAACAACAGGCAATATGCATATCAGCCGGGTAATTCAACGGACTCGGCGCTGGACGACCTAAACAGGCTCATCACAAAGTCAATGGAAGACAAAGATATAGCCATGGCCACATTTCTGGATACAGAAGGGGCGTTTAACAACGTCACAACAAACTCTCTCGTGGAGGCAGACAAAAGGAAAGGAGTCCCGTCAAGCCTTTGTCAATGGATCAAGGCCAGCCTAGAGAAAAGGACAATCATATCCACTTTTATCCACTTTGGGGGGCCATACCATTAAGGCTAAGGCAGGGGGGGCTGCCCACAAGGAGAAGTGCTATCTCCACTGTTATGGGCTACACTAGTAGATGACCTTCTAGGAAAACTGTCCAAAGAGGACATCAACTGCCTAGGGTACGCGGATGACTTAGCCATTGTCATCAGGGGCCAATTCGCGGGAGTTGTCTCGGAGCGAGCACAAAGAGCCCTAAACATAGTAGACAATTGGTGTAAACAGGAGCGATTGACAATCAATCGACAAAAAACACAAATTGTCGTATTCACAAAAAGACGAGCATTGCAAGGCCTAAAGCCACTGAAGCTCGGGGCTACGGAAATTCCCTTCGTAGGGGAGACAAAGTACCTGGGAGTAACCTTTGACGCCAAAATGACGTGGAGACCACACATCACAAAAGCCACCAAAAAAGCTACAATATCATTGGGCAGGTGTCGCAGAATGTGCGGGAAAAATTGGGGACTAAACCTTAAATTGACTCTATGGCTCTACACCAGGATGATAAGACCCATGATAGCCTATGGAGCAGTGGTGTGGTGGACTAGAACAAAGCAAAAGGGGGCGATAGGACTCCTGAACAGTACACAAAGACTAGCATGTCTCAGTACAACAGGAGCCCTAAGCACGACCCCAACAGCAGCCCTAGAAGCCATCTTGAACATACCACCACTACACATCTTCATTCAAGGAGAAGCCAGGTTCGTATCATACAGACTGATGCAAGGACAGGCGCCCATAATCCGATCACACGGAAAAACGCACCAATGGCTAGAACACGAGCTGAAGGCTAACGCGATTACAGCAATGCCTAGCGATACCATGGTAAAAAAAATACAATTTCGAAAAGAAATACAAGGTACTAATCCCACAAAGAGAGGACTGGGTCGAAGGCCAACCTACCAAAGCAGAATCATGCTGGTTTACGGACGGCTCAAAGACCGACAAAGGGGTAGGAGCAGGTATATACGGCACAAAACCCGAGAAAAAGATTTCTGTCAGTCTCACCAAGGACACCACGGTGTTCCAAGCAGAGGCGATAGCTCTTCACCACTGCACAAGATAAACAGCAAGACAAGACACCAAAAGTAGGTCAATTGCTATATTCTCCGACAGCCAGGCGCTACTAGGAGCACTAAGCTCCACACAGGTTGAATCTAAGCTAGTGTGGGACTGTATACGCGCTCTTAACCAACTTGGCTGTCACAAAAAAGTAACAATCACATGGGTTCCAGGACACGGAGGACATCCGGGGAATGACATAGCAGACGAATTGACCAAACAAGGCTCGTCAAAAGCAGTAATTGGCCCGGAACCCTCTTGCGGAATCACCAAAACCGCAGTCAAACGATCCATAAAAAAATGGGTGGAGACACAGGCCCATACCTGGTGGACGAACTCACCAGGACAGAGACAGGCGAAACAGTTCCTTAAGAAACAATCGCCAAAATTCCCGACCGAACTCCTGACCCCAGACAGGAAAATGGTCGAAACAATAGTAGGCCTGATAACAGGACACTGCAAGGTCAACAAACATATGAGTAAAATAGGCCTGGTGGAAGAAGCATCATGCAGATTCTGCCTAGAGGAAGAAGAGGACTCGTTCCACATCCTATGCCACTCCGAGGATCTAGCAATGATTAGATATCAAAAGCTAGGCACTACAAACCCAAGTGCGGAGACTTATACCCAAGCCCCTCTGGCAGGGCTAATAGGACTGATCAAAGAGGCAAAGCTAGAGCTGGTCATCTGAGATAAACAGGGATCCACAATAGACCTGGAAAGGTCGCGGTGGAATAGGCGCTGGTGCCACCCATACAACATCTAATCTAATCTAATGGTGTATACCTAAATCCTTGACGAGTACTAGTGTTGTAATTAGCAAAGGCAGCGACAATAACATGTATTTCGTATATATCTTTAAATCTTACAAGTACTCTAAACATCAAGAAATTTGTGAGACAGATCAGTATATTAGAATGTTTTTTTTTTGAGAAACAATCATTGCAACGGCCAATTTAGATAGAAATTTCCTCCAAAATATTTGTTTTTCTGACAAATCCAAATTAACCATCAACGAAGAAGAGAGAATTAGTTATTGATAACCATTCATAATATCCACAATCTATAAATGTATGGTTGGGGATATACGGATATTACATTATTAGTCCTTTCTTCATTTATGGGCTTTTAAAAGGCAGAAAATTTCTGGAATTGCTTCAAACTGAGATTGGCACCGCCATAGATGCCGTAGCGGGAGAAAATGTAGGGTGGTTTCAATATGACGGGTGCCCGTCTCATTATACTGGAGGGGTTATTTCATATTTAAATTAATGTTATCCAAATACATGGATAGGAAGCGGAGTACCTGTTAATTGGTCAGCCCGTACACCAGATTTAGCACGGAACGATTTTTTCCTCTGGGGCTACTTGAAATGCAAGATTTACAGAGCAAGAAATACGAACGTCGAAATTTTGAAAAATTAAATTATCAAATAAAATCAAATCAAATCAAATTTATTGGTGCTATTACAATAGTTTACACACGTCGTACATAATAATATAATATAATAAAATAAATTGCAAATACAATACAGCTAAAATCTTATGATATACCGGGACGGACAAACGTATTAAAATAAATAAATATGTTAAAAGATAAAACGACAGTTTAAAACAAATTTAAAAAATTGTGCAGTCTGATAAAAACTCTTCTATACTATAAAATGCCTTTGCTAATAATTCTTGTTAAATGCGTGCTTTATACATTTTAAAATTAAGTTGTTTAATTTCTGTGGGCAATATATTATACAATTTAGGTGCATAATGCCGTGTGCCATTCTGTGATAAGGATAGTCTGCTATATTCGATTCTTATTTCGTTATTTTTGCGTGTTGGATAATTGTGGAATCTATTATTTGTACTATAGTCCACATTATGTTCTTTCGCCCATAGTAAACAACTTAAAATGTATTGACTGGGTAAAGTTAATATTCCCATATCTATAAATGTTTGTCTACAATCTTCCTTATACGGCAAATTTGACATTATCCTTATCACTCGTCTTTGAAAGGAAAATATTCTTTTAGCGGCCGCCGAATGCCCCCAGAGAAGCACCCTCTTACATAGTGCATAGTAAG
This sequence comes from Ontholestes murinus, assembly GCA_963969525.1. Lineage (NCBI taxonomy): Eukaryota > Metazoa > Arthropoda > Insecta > Coleoptera > Staphylinidae > Ontholestes > Ontholestes murinus. Next base: position 41,705,230 of record OZ018389.1, on the reverse strand, counting down.
AGGCCTTCAAAATTTCTACGGAGACACATTGCGATAAATTTCTCATTAGATATATATGTTTAGAGAATTTACTTGCTAAATTATTAACATGAACATCCCACCTTAGGTTTTGATCTATATACAAACCAAGAAACTTTACTGTACTTGAATCCATGTTTTCTTCATGATCTCTTAATGTAAATAGCAGTCTGATTGTTTTCTCTTCATTCATACTTAGTTTATTTGAAATGAACCAGTTTTTAGATACATTAAATGCTTCATTTTCAATGGTAAGTAAATTTTCTATATTCGCATTTGTTATCAAAATAGATGTATCATCTGCAAACTGTGTAACTTTAACAAAATTATTATTAAAATTATTACAGAAATCATTTGCATTTGGCTATCAATAGCCATTTCTTGGGATAAGTTGTTCTCATATAAGACCACTTGTTTTCTATTTGACAGATAGGACATAATCATACGAGCACTAGATGGTAAAAAATTATAACAATAGAGCTTATGTATCAGTAATTGATGTGATATGCAATCAAATGCCTTCGATAAGTCTATGAAATTTACCAAGACAAATGATTTTTCTTCCAGACCATTCAAGATGTTATCGATAAGTTCCACCATACAATTTACTGTGCATCTTCCTTTTCTGAAACCATATTGTTTGTCGGAGAACAGATTATTTAATTCAAAATATTCTGATATTTGTCTGTAAAGCACTAATTCAAGAACTTTCGCTATGACTGGAATTATCGATACCGGCCTATAATTATTAGGATCCGAGGGATCTCCTTTCTTGTGAATTGGTATACATTTCGATAATTTAAGACAGTGTGGAAACCTGTGTTCACGTATACATTGATTAATAAGTTTAGTGAGTGGCTGTATGATTATATCTTTTACTGATTTTAAGATAATTGGTGACAGGTCATAGACATCTCTACTACTGCTATTCTTAATTGATTCAAATATGTCTCTGACCTGTACCATAGACACTTCCTTAAATTAAAAAAACTGACTCCATGAAGGAATCAACTGAAGAGATAGATTTACATCATTGTGTGGTATGTTTTTAATGATATTATCTATAACAGTAATAAAAAACCTATTAAAATCATCTGCTGTTATATTTGTTTTTTGTTTTTGAAGTGAACTTTGTTTTCTTTGAGAATTTACTAGGTTCCACATGGATTTAACACTATTAGGCGATTTTTTGATATATTCATCGTTAGCTTTGATTTTTTCATTTTTAATCGCGTTCCTATATTTCGAATTTAAGTGGTCACGTAGAGATTTTAATTCATTTGTTGGACTTTTGAGATACAACTCATTCACCAAGTCGCGTGTTTCTCGCATATTTTTTAAGTCGTTATTGTACCAATGTGTATTAAAAAACTTTTTATGTTTTAGAACTCTTTCACTAAATGATAGCTCATAATTATATATTAACATATTCAATAGCTGTTCCGTTTTAATATCACAATTGTTGGATGAATTTATAAAATTCCAATCTATATTACTTACAAGATTGTAAAATCTAATTTTACCCGCGGTGGTTATTGGCCTACATTTGACAGCCATAGAGGTATTTATTCTGCCATTTACTTTAAGTGAACATGAAATTGCATCATAGTCGGTTAGTACGCCCATTGTAATTTGTACAATTTTGTTAATTCCATTGTAATTACTGAATATATTGTCAAGGCAATTAACCCCACGTGTTGAAAAATAGACGTATTGACTCAAATCATATCCGTTAAATAAATCTACTATAGCAGTCGACTTGCTATCCTGTGAGAGGAAGTTCACATTAAAATCTCCTGCTATAAGTATGTAACATTTTCTATTATATAATTTTTCCAGCAAGTTGTTAACTATTTTTAAAAATAAACTAAAGTCGCCTGATGGGGACCTATTTATATATCGTTATTATTAAAGTGTTCATTTTTAATATATATGTGCCGCACAGTTCGCAGTTTTTCTCTTGAGAAAGTTCAGAGATCCAGCATTCATCTTGACCGTATAGATCGGGATGGATTACATTAATTACACCACCGTGATTTGAGGATGTCCTACAATAGTAAGAGATCGCTTCCCTTCCATTTATTTTACATAAACCAGCCTCTTGGTCTGAAAGCCAGTGTTCCGTTAGCATGATGATGTCATAAGTGCAGTTAATTTCATGAAAAAGTGAGTCTAATTCATTAATTTTATTACGAACGGATTGAATATTCGCATAAAATATATTTATTGTTGTTTGTTTTTCTATGTCTGCGGTATTTTTTTGCGGAGTTTTGGAAAAAAAACGCTCATATCTTATACCAGCTTCCCATATTACAGGATTTTTAATTTTATCGAGATCTTCTATCGGAAAGGATATTTTAAAGGAAGCATGTTCGTCCGGGTGTTTGGATTTTAGCGTCTCACATTCAATATTAGTAAAACCTCTTTCTACTGTTAAATATTTTAACATCATTTGTTCGGTAGTATCTTTATGTACCCTGTACACATGTAGATGGCCTCTTCTTATTATCGGGGCTCCTTTTATCGATGTGTTGATTACCTCTCCCATTTTAACATAGTTCTTTTTCCTTTTATTTTGAATCAGTTTCCATTCCGTGTTCTTATTGTGCGTTTCTGTTAAAATTTCTTTATCACCAGAATCCAAATATTTTTATTGTATTCCAGGGGCTCCAATTGTTTCTCTGTTTTATTTGAATTGAATGTTTTTCTTTTTGTTATTGAATTTGGTTTTTGTTTTTCTCCATCAGATGATCCTAATTTTGCAGTTTCCTGTATCGTGACTTGTGTACGTGATCTACTTGATTCACTCTCAGTCCTACTTCTAGATATCTGTACATGGTTATATTCTGATCTATTGCTGACAGAATTTATAGTATTAACGACAGATGGCTCTTATATAGTGGATTTCCATTAACTGAATGTGTTTTAATAGAATTTCGTTCTTTTCTTTCATTTCCTGTATTATTTGATTTTTCATTTGTATTATTTCTTTTAGAAAAATTATTTCACTCACAGTTTGATTCGGTAAAACATCTTTTTCAATATCTTCATCCATGATTTCTAGGTTAGTGTTGTCGTCCAGATTTTTACAACAAGTAAATACCTCATCATCTGTTAATTCCATGTGTTTTCTTCTTTTGTTGCGAAAGCAGCCTGCATGCACTACATTTTTACACTGACTGCACTTTAATTTTGAATTGTCTTTTCTAATATCAACTTAATCAAATTAAACAAACACTACTATGCTCCATTGACATATTTAAAATTAATGAGGAATGCAGTAGAATAACAAACAGATAACTTTCAAATATGACCAAACATTTTTACGACAGACTTGGTTTTTGATAATACACATTTTTATTGACAAACTTTATACATGTTTACATTTAAATAGTAAATAATGAATGATGTGTTAGTGAGTTAGTTCGTCAAAAGGCTATCGACCAGAGGTCTTTCTGCCTTGTTTTGTCCAGTCATATGGCGTCAGTCCTTAATGCGTAATGGGATGAAATGATGAAATGAAGTCAAATATAGTGGAATTAGGATTTTTAAATTTAGAATTTATACTAGGATTTCTGGGAAGACAATATAAGGATAATATGTGAAAGTTGAAAGGATTTTTGGAGAATTTTTCTAATAGGAATCGAAGGGGTTTTAGGATGGGGATAACTAGCGTGGTATCATAGAAGCGCTAGTTAGAAGAATTGTGTAGAGGATTAAGAGGATGGCGGAGTTTGGTTAGGGTACGGAGGGATGATCGCACGCTAACTTCGATGTTACGGGAGGTTGGGTTGGTGGGGTTGGGATAGAGGGCACAACCATAGTCAAGAAGTGGACGGCAGATCATCTTATATATTTTAACAGTTGTTCTTGCAATTAGTGGTTAAAAGTATTTCCTTTCTTTAAAAGTTTTTTATTATCTATACCGTGTGTCCCGTTTGAAGACGCATCATAGGGAATTCCCATGTAAAATTTTCAATTGCAGTTTGTATCTCTATTATTGAACGAAATTGATCAGAATGAAATTAGAATGATTCCTTTATCTACTAAAGTTATTTTGGAGGCTTTATTTTTGTTTCAACTTTAGTTTTAATCGAAATATAGCTTAAAAAGTATGGACAAATATTCGATAGTAAAGACCTCAAAATAATAGTTGCTGTGAAACGTCAGGGCTTGTCATCTAAATTGATTAAGCCACAAATAAATAGTTGTTGGAATATATAAATTGAATTAAAATTCAATTCAAAATGAGTGCATACATCACAGAAGAAAAAGTTCAAATCATCAAATTGAGTTTTGGCGAATATTTTTCGCGTGCTGTCTGCGACTCATTTATTTAGTATAAATTTTGAAACACGTCCAGTGCCGTGTCAACCAACAATTATTAGAATGAATCCGAAATTTGTGGAGAATGGTTGTGTAAACATTGAACATATTGTTAGGAATAAAAGGAGGACATCTGAAGAAATTGTAAATGTGTTGGCAAGGATAACAGTAAATCCAACATTAAGTGTAAGAAAAGTGGCTTCGGAATGTGATGACAGCAAATATACCATTCATAGAATTTTAAAAGCTTATAGTTACCGATGTCTGAAAATAACGAACAAAATAATCGGCTTTGGTCTCAAAAAATTCTTCATATTGCAACTTCAAGAACTCAAAAAAACTTAATGTATGGACAGGAATTTTAAAAATAGACTTTATGGTCCTATTTTCATTGAAGGCAAATTAAAGTATTTATATTTATTACAAAATAAAATCACGGATCAAATTACAGAACTCACTGATTATAATGAGATATGATTTCATCAGGATGGAAGCATTATTTTAAATAATTTTGTACACAATAAATGAGAAATACTGAAAAGAGTCTTATTCTGGCAATGGTACCTCTTAAGATAACTCGTTTCAACAAGAATGTGTGCCTTTTAACTCGCCATCTGTAATTTTAAATGTCCACTAACTTTTCAAAGCACTGAACTTTTTCTTCTGTGTTGTAAGCACTCATTTTGAATTTAATGTTTTATTTGTGGGTTATACAATTTAGATGACAAGCACTGACTTGTCACAGCAACTACTATTTTTAAGATTTTATTATCCAATATTTGCTCACACTTTTTAAGCTATATTTCAACTAAAACTAAAGATGAAACAAAAATATAACCTCTAATATAACTTCAATAGGTAAAGGGAACATTATAATTTTATTTTGATCATTTTCGTTCAATAATAGAGATACAAATTGCAATTGAAAATTTAACATGGGAATTCCCTATGACGCGTCTTCAAACGGGATACACGGTATGTACATTTCGAACCCTAAGGGTTCATTTTCAATAGAATATTGACATAACAAAATAAATATAAAAGTCAAAATAAGTTGGGCGACTTAATTATAATGTTTAATTAAATAGAAAAAATAAAAATATTTGAAAAAATCGTGGTGGCTTTAAACTTACGTATTGAGAAAATTTAAAATTGGTATAATTTCAAGTAAAGGGTTATGTAAAGGACTAAGATCAAAATTCAATAAATAATTTTTATGTTTTCTTCATTTCAATTTACCATTATAAGAATGGTACTTCCCTTAATTATAACATAAACACAATTAAAAATATTATTAATAAATACACAACTAAACATAAAATCTCTATTGCCACTAGACTTACACCAATTAAAGAATTTCCAAGAATAAATATTTTAAAATACAGTACACAGAACATTCACATCAAAAATTTAACAAACTATTTAAACCTTACCCCCGCAAAGAAGACTGGAATAAAATAATTTTTAAATCTGTAATTAAATGCAAGAACTGAAAAAAATTGTCAGAAAAATAATAATAACATATTTTTTTCTGCGCTTAATTCCGCGAATGCAGGTCCATGGAACTGGCCCATTAGATCTCCAGCTCTTACTCCACATGATTTTATTCTTTGCGGTCGTATAAAAATAAAGTTTATGCAACTGCCGACAATATCCGAGAAGAATTGAAAATAAGTGGAGTAAGATCTGGAGATCTAGCGGGCCAATTCCATGGACTTAACCTTCGAATCCATCTATCCTCGAACATGTTCATTAGTATCTGTGATATTTCATGTGTGCAATGAGCTGGGGCTCCATCGAGTTGATACCACGAACTCATTTTTAAATTTAAATGCAGCTCATCCAAAAAATTCTCTACAACATTACTTAAAATTAGTTAATATCTGCCAGTATTTAATCTTTCGTGCTACAAATAAAAAGTAACACGCGTGTCCATCAATAGGCAAAATACGTTTAAACTAAATTTGTGTTAGTATTTATGTACACGCGTTATATATGGATTTTCAATTGACCACATTTGATTAGTTTTTCTATTGAAAATACCTCCATGAGAGAAATTTGATTCGTTCGTCCCAATTGTATTAATTTTAAGCAACAACAACTCACAACAATCAATCCTGCTCTCTGCATCTTGCGGAAGTACTTCTTGCACCAAAATAAATTTATAATTATGCATGCGATACATTTTCCAAATTCTTTGGAGTGGGATTCTGCTTACCCTCAAATTCTCCTGGCAACTATAGTTTGATGCGCGTGGATCTCGTTGATTTTTTTCTGCGTTTTGTTTTCCAAATATTACAAAACTTGACTCTAGTATTCGAAACTTTTTTCTATCCATCGGCGATAAGTGTAGATAAGTTTCGTTGAAAGTTCTGTAAGTTCTCTCAACAATTCTGTGGCACTGGCCATATATGACAAATAAATTCATAATTTATTTATTGGTATAGGTGTTCATTTTAATATTACTCGAAAGAAGCGTACACAAATATTGATACGTTCGATTCAACAAATATTGACAGAAGCCTACTATGGTGCCCGTGTAAATAGAACAGGAATTATTCAAATAAAAATTCTGAAAGGAAGCAAATTTCGAAATAACTCAAAAACTACTGGCTCTAGATACAGGGATATATAATACTTTTTTGTAGCAAATTGTCTTGCGAATCACATTATGAGATAAAATATTGGTCATTCCATTTGAAAAATTGAAATATAATGTTTTCAAATGGGCGCTGAAATATTGATATTTTTGAAATACCAACTGTCAAAATTGACACATGTCAATTTTTTTCAGTTGTATAAGATTCGATTAGATACAATACAAGATGCCGCTCGTATGTCTATCTTTTTCCTACTAAAAGTTATAGGTATTTTTCTAAACGCCTATTTCAGGTCAATATTTGACAAATCAATTTTTAAATCAAAAACTGTAAAAGTTAAGTGGTCATAAACGCATATGGAGAGGTAGGCAATCGAACAAGGAATTAAAAAATAAAATAATATACAGTATGTTCATTTAACATAAAAAAATTGGTAGCCGTTTCCGGTGAAAGGAAGTGATAGAGAGTCAAAAATATTTTCCGTGAGGAGATCGCAATCAACCGTAAAATTTTGAATTTTTTTAAAATTTTTCCTCTTCCAGGAACCCCGTAAACTTTTAATGGACGTTATTCGTGGCACACGCTGTATATATATATATATATATATATATATATATATATATATATATATATATATACAGGGTGTCCCGTTAATGCGGGGAAATGGCTGGACCGTAGATTCCTGGGGTCAAAATATGATGATTTAACACAACTTATCTATATCCAAAAATTTACGGTTAAGCCGTAATTTGTCTTCAAAGTTTCAATTTTTTTTATTTCTTTTGTTTATAACAATTGAACGCTTTATTCGATTTGAATGAAATTAATTATTAATAACTACCTTAGTATAATACATCATTTAAGTTATTATGGACATTAGTGATTAACAGGAGATATAGAAAACAGTAGTACCACCACTTAAAAACTAAAATATTTTTTTATTAGTGCATCCAATAAAAACTAAAAAAAATGCTGCTTAAAAGAGAATTTGATTTTCAAACTTTTTTGTCTCTTAATTAAATTTGATATCTTGTACGATTCGTGCACAAAAAAATAAAATATATTTTTTTTATCTAGTATAAACAAAATCTAGTTTTCCATCAAATCGAAAATATATGTCTTTCGTAGCCGTCTTTGTTTAAAAAATGTAAATTATGTAAAATAATAATTACTGAGTGTCCTTAAATCATTTATTGTTAACTTTATTATAGTTTATAAATATTCACATTTGCAGCAAACAGATTTCTTGCTTGTATTAGGATTTTGCGAAGAAAATTGTTTAAAAGTATTAGATGTTGTTTTGATTTATTGCATCAATTAATATTATTTAATTTTTATTCCATTGAATAAGTTGGATGCACCAATAAAAAAATATTTTAGTTTTTAAGTGGTGGTACTACTGTTTTTTTATACTTCCTGTCAATCACTAATGGCCATAATAACTGAAATGATGTACTATATTATGGTAGTTATTAATAATAAATTTCATTCAAATCGAATGAAGCGTTCAATTGTTATAAACAAAAGAAATAAAAAAATTTGAAACTTTGAAGACAAATTCCGGCTTAACCATACATTTTTGGATATAGATAAATTGTATTAAATCATCATATTTTGACCCCAGGAATATATGGTCCAGCCATTTCCCCACATTAACCCTGTATATAGTTAAATTACTTGGACTTGAGATTGTGCTTTTAAAAACGGTTTATTTCGAAAATTTTAGAACCTGATAATGTAACAGGATTAATCAAAAATATACGGAATAAAATAACGCATGTAGCGTTATATATATATATATATATATATATATATATATATATATATATATAATATTAAAAATGAAATAGCGGACATTCACTTATAAAGGGGAAATAACGGGGAGTTATGTCCAAATAGGGGAACAAAAAAAGCCTTTGTTTTGAGTTTAGCTTATATTTCGCTAATTGGTTTTTAGCATCATCAGAGCTACAAAATACAATGAAGAAAAACGGTTATAAACAATGTCAGAGATAATTAACTTAACACATACCTACGAAAAATGGGCTACCCTGACTATGCAATTGTGTTCATCCGAAAATAGTAATTAAATATTAATTTTGAAAACTACTACGAGTCGTCAACATTGTCAAAAGCTCATAGATAGCTTAAAGTGATAAATATATATATACATAAGTATTCAAATAAGAATAATAATAAAATGTGGATTAATATTTTAATTTTGGCGGAGGTCTGAACAAATAAAAAATAATAATAATAATGAAAATTTATCATTTCTTAACTGAACGTGTGAGGGATTGTTTTAATAAATATGTATAAATGGAACTAAGGTTGTTTATATCTTGTTTTGAATTTACTGTGCAGGGCCTATTATTTATGTTACACATTTCAAGGAAACATCTTTTGAATTGGTTGTTGTCCCAGAATACTAGGGGCATTAAAATTATAGTGATGGTCGGTAATACTTGCATGTCTGCTTAAGGCACATGCTTCAGGCTTGCATTTTATATCGCTATTATGAAGCCTAAGCGCAGTTATTAGAGTTGAGTAAATAGACAACTCCACTAGCACACTTAATAGGTGTTGGATCTTTGAATTTAGAAAGGGAATGGTTGATCAATTTAAGATTGTATGTAGAGAATTTAATGCCATGTCCCCTGAAAAGGGAGATGATTTTAGGGGTGAGATCCTTAATAAATTGAATATTCCTAGATACTATCGGGGTAGTTGTTCCGGCCTCTTCAGTAGTGACGACGACAGAGGCAATATTATTTGTAGTTGAAAAGAGAAGTTTTTTAAGAAGTTTGGGAGGGTATATATTTTCAAGAAGAATTTTATACAATAATTTAAGATTTTTTTGATGAAACTGAGGGTGTGATAGCCGGAGAATTGTGTTTTTTTAAAACAAGGATGATGTTGTTTTTTATGTTTTTCTGGATGGTAAGAGTGATATTGAATGTAACGGTCCGAGCTAATTGGCTTCCTGTACCAGTCAAGAATAATTTCTTGGTTTTCATATCTTATTACTTCACAATCTAAAAACGGAACACTGTTATTTGATTCAGTTTCGATAATAAACCTTAATAAATCATCAAAGGAGTTGAAAATGTTTAAGATATTATCTACTTGTAAAAATGGAATTGTTGTTATAATATCATCGACATACTAGTATAAAAATGGAAAGTTGAAATTAACTTTTGTGACGATGTAGTGAAGGAGGGAATTCATTACTATTTCTGGAACTGTAAGGAAGAGAACTGATCCCATAGGGGTTCCAGTTTTTTGTAAATAAAATTGACTTTGGAAAACAAAATAAGTGTTATTAAAAATTAAAGTTATTATGCGGAGAAAAATGTCTTTCGGGATAGGAGTATTAGTTTCTATTAAATTCCAATTATTAGATATAATATCTAGAACTAATTCTAAAGTTATGTTCGTAAAAAGAGATGTTACATCTAATGATACTATCACATAATCCAGGGGGAGGACAGTGTTTTTTATTTTTTCGGCAAAATCAAAAAAGTCTTTAATTCTGAATTTGCTGTATGAGGTAAAAGATGTGTCTAAAATGTTTTCAATAAACATTGATAATTTTACAGTAGGACAGTTAATACTTGAAATAATAGGTCTAAGAGGAGTGTTATCTTCATGTATTATAGGGAGTCCGTAGAATTTCGGGGGAACTAAGTTATAATGTTTTAGAGATTTAGTAGTTTGTGCAGAAATATAATTGTCAGATTCTATTTTTTTTTTAGGAGGGGTATGAAAGAAATGCGCAGAAACAAGACGGCTGAAAGATAGCGGATGGAAGAAGATAATATGAGACTCCAACTGGAAAAGATTGAATGGGGAGATATTGAGACCATGGCAGAGATGAAGTGGAGTTGTTTACGGAGGGACTTCTTCCTCCGTAAAAAACTCCACTTCATCCATGTTTTGAAAGTAGAAAGGGCCTTTGAGGAAATAAAAAGAGGCAGGGCACCGGGACTGGATGGGCTGAAGGCCGAAATGTGGAAGATAATGGGAGAAGAAGGAAGAAGACGGTTCGGGGCCGTGTTAAACAGGCGAGTCGGAATTGCCGGAGTCATGGAGAGTAGGGGTAATATGCCCGGTACATAAAAGTGGGAGCAAAAAGGAGATTGGAAACTATAGGGGAATAACAATTATGTGTACCGGGTACAAGATAGCTATGATGGTAGTGAAGAACCGGCTAGAAGAAGAGGTGGAGGAAGAGGGTATACTGCTGGAAACTCAGGGCGGGTTTAGGAATGGGAGGGGAACTCGAGATCAAATCTTTACGCTTGCAAGAGTGGTTGAGAGGATGTTAGAGAGCAAAAAGAGTGTATATGCGGTGTTTGTTGACTTGAAAGCGGCGTATGACTCTGTGCCCAGAGAAAAGTTGGTGGAGTGTCTGAAGAGGAGAGGTGTGAGTAGTGTGACAGTAGAATGGGTGAGAAGGGTGTATGAAGAGACATGGATGAGAGCGAAAGTAGGGGAAAATGTGTCAGAAAATGTTAGGATGTGGAAGAGAGTAAGACAAGGATGCCCGCTCAGCACTTTGTTATTTAATATATACATAAGTGAACTTAAGGAGGTACTGAGAAAAGAACAGGCGGGCGGAGTAATTGGAAGAATGAAAGTATGGATGTTGGCGTATGCGGATGATGTGGTATTACTGGCTAGAGAATGGGGGGAAATGAAAGATATGTTAGGAAGAGTTGAGAGGTATATGGATAAATGGGGTTTGTACGTGAATGTGAAGAAAACAAAATGGATGAAGTTTAGAAATAGAGGAAGAGAGGGGAGAATGGGAGAGTTGAAATGGAAGGGAGAGGTGATTGAGAGAGTGAAAGAATTTAAATAACTGGGTTTTGTATTTACGAGTGGTGGGGGATACGGGGAGCACGTCAAGTACTTGCAACAAAAAGCAAGAAAGGCATGGTGTGTGGCAAAATAGAGGTGGGGAAACCTGATGGAAGAAAACTTCCTGATGATGTGCAAACTGTGGGATGCGTGTGTGAAGCCGATATTGATGTATGGTGTGGAAACGTGGGGGGTGAAAGAGTATGAATGCATTGAGAGAGAGTAGGCGACGTTCCTGGAGCAGCTTCTGGGAGTGGAGAGATTAACTCCTAGGTATATTGTGCTTCAGGAATTAAACAGGTCTAGTATACATGTAGGGACAATGGAAAGAGTGACTAGGTATGAGATGAATATGAGTACGTGGAGTAGTGAAAGATTAGTGAAAGAGGTATGGAAAACTTTTGTGGGGGTAGGAGAGAGTAAATGGAGATTGGAAAGGAAAAAGATGTATGAAAAAGCGGGTGAGGTGGAAACGGTAGTGAATCAATGGCTCGAACAGGGTGTGAATGTGGCAGCGTGGAGGAGAGAAAAATGGCTGGAAGTGGAAGCGCGAGAGCGGCAAGAGTATTGTAAGGAGTGGGTACAACCCAATGTATGGAATATGGTAAGTGTATGGAAGGGTGCCTGGGTACCTATTAAAGACGGAATGAGACAGGTCTAAGAAAGTTACTCTGACAAGGGCTAAATGTGGATCGGAGGAGAGAGGTAGGAAGGTATGTATGGGGGAACGGTATTGCAGGTGCGTGTTGTGTGAAAGTGGAAGGGACACATGGAGTCATTTAGGCCAAGAGTGCAAGGAGATCCGTGAAGATAAATATAATTAATGCGCAATAAAATAATAATATTCATATTAAATGAAACAAAGGATTGTTTATATAAGAGTACACTCATTGTTCGTAATCAAAAGGAGCGTTATTGTGGACGGCAGGTAACTCCTCCACCCTTAGACTTTTGCTCCCCCTGGAAGATGAAGTTTGCAGGCCTGGGGTTGATCTACTTCGAAAGTTGTTCCTTGTCTTCGTTTTCATTTGTAGAACAGGAACAACGCTCCTCCACATATGATGATGTAAATTACTATGGTCCACATACTGGGCCTGACGAAATCCCAATCATTTTGGATCGTTGGTAGGGGTTGAACTGCTGGTGTATCTTGGAGGGTTAATCGACGAAGCTTTATCCTGAAGTCAGTTAGATTTTGATTATTAATTTTTATTTTAACATTATTAATTAACACAGGACCTCCCGAACTTGAGTCTTGTATATGCAGTTCATTGTTTTTATAGATTATTAAACACTTGTTTGGTTTTATTAAATAGACACCACTTAGTTCCCTAATTTCAGTTTGTTTTTGACACTTAATTTTTATTTGGTCTTTATGTGGAAACACTAGCAGGAACTGTTGAGTGTGAGGCAGGTGTTCCAGGTGATTACCAAAAATCTCCAGTTTTGTGAATTGGCAATCGTCCACTTTTCCAGATTTAATAATATTTTCTTCGCATTTAATCGAAGTTGACAGCGGCAAGTGAGATGGGCATTGGTAGTACAATTTGTTTTTTGTACATCCATTATTCAGAGGTATAATCTTATTTTCAGATTTTAAAACGTAATTTGTGTTTGGTACAATGGTCAAGTAAACTGATTCAATTTTAGTAGGAATTGAATTTAGATAATATAGTTCAAAATTTATTTCATAATTAATTGGAATTGATATAAAATACTGAATTACCATTTCTTTAATTAAACAATTTACTTTTGATATAGATTCAAAATTTAGTATGTTGTCCAACCTTACGTCAAAAGGTAATTGGTTTCCGTAGAATCCCGAGATAGTTTGCAGAATACTTAGAAATTCGGATGGTTTTATAATACTAGGGTGAATCGCGTGTAATTTACAAAACATAATCGAATTTTCTATTGTTTGAAATATATTTTGGATTGTCGTATACGATATTATCAATTGATTAAAGATGTCTTTTTTAAAGAGTACATGTTGATGATCGATTTCTCCTTTTAGAATAGCATGCAATTGCATAATTCTTGATTTCAATAAATTTTCATTATGTTCAATACTTTTTAATGTTTTGTTAAACTTACTAATAAATTCGTTGTTAAGACTATACCCAAATTTTATCTGATTTTCGATTTGATTTTGATTATTTTTAAGGTGGTTTAACATATTTTCAAATTTAGTACCGTCATTGGAATCTAAGTTTCCGGTAATGGTTTTTATTACGGTGCCTAGCCCGTTGATAAGCCCTCTTTTATTTCGGCTTCTTTTTATTACTTTAAATTGTTGGAATTTATCATTCAAATCCTCTTTTAAATAATTCAATATATTTTCATAATTCTGAGAATCCCTCTGAAATGTCGATATGTTTCTAATTGTTAATTGCAATTGATTATATTGCCCATTTAGTTTCTTAAATTCATCATACATTGTACTGATGTTATAATAATGGATAAATGTGTGCTCACTTTTTTCTAATTTTGCCGGCCCTAAATTTATTGGTAGTATGCCTAGATTACTTGTAATATTTCTAACTTCTATGGCTCGCGTTACTGCGACCATGATGTACCTGGAACGGAATCATCAATTTTAATTTCACCTAAATAGATATTTATTTTTAAATTAGAATTGCCAAAAATGTAATTTAACATGGCTTTTACTTTATCGTAATCAAGTTTATCTAATCCGCAACCTATTTTTGGAATTGCGAGATTTTTAATATTTCTTTTGTTACAGAAATCTTTTAATGTTACCAAAGTTTGAAATAAATCTTTGTGGGTTGGTTTATTAAAATATTTGTTTTTAGTAATTAAATATATTATATGACGATTTTCGTTTTTTTAAGAAACATAAAGAGTGGACTTTAGGCTTTTGTGCCTTTAATTTATCTATTTGTTCAAACCTAATTTTAAAATCATGTGCTATACCCGAATTCATATGTAAATCAGCACTAACAAAATGTGCAAGGAAAAATTCTTTTGATGCTGTAAATAGATTATCTTGAATCTCAGTTATATTGTTAGCTATATTATTATCATTTTTATAACTATTCATAAAATTTATGTAGGATAGTTCGATACTGTCCTCAATTTTATTTTTCTTATCATCATTTAATTTACGGGGTCTTTTAATGTTTGAAAGATGTATTTTTTCTACTTGATTATGATGAGACCTTTTAATTTTCGCGGTTTTTAATTCTTCATTTTTTGATTCAATTATTTCTGGTTTATACTTAATTTTTGTTTTCGATTGTTTTTGCCGATTTTTTATAAATACTTTATCATTAATATTTGGTAAATCTTCTTTATTTTGATTTTGTTTATTTATTGTTTTCTCTTTATTTTCAACAAGTTTTTCATTAATTGAAGTATACATTAATCTTACCTTTTCTTTGTGATTTGTAACGTAGTTGTTTAAAATTTTGTTTTTTATATCAATATCAAATGGGGAATTGTTTTCTAAGTGACCTGAAATAATTTCAATGGGTTTTAACCTTGTGACTGAATGAATTGAGTTATTGTATCCTAAAACAGCGTATAATATTTTTGTTTCTGCTGACTCTGATTTTAATTCGACAGCTTGATAAGATTTTAATTGATACATTTGCGCGTATTTAGAGAAAGCATCTACAATAGTTAAAAATTTAGATCCCTCGATCGCGATACAGTCGATATGAATGATTTCAAAAGGTTTCACCGGTGTAGATGTAATATTAAATTTTAATTTTAGTGGATTTCTATCATATTTACTTGACAAACATATTTCACAATTATTTATGAAATTTTGGACTGTACTTTTCATATTAGGCCAATAAAAATATCTTTTAATTTCGGCATATGTTTCGTCAAAACCTCTATGATTTAATTTACTATCGTGGTACAATTTGACAGTGTTAATAGTCTCATCTTCATTTTCAATATCTAATAATTTTTATAATTTTTCTGTACATTTTACCAAATTTAGTTGTGAGTATTTGAAATAAGTTTGAATTACAACACAAAATTTTTCATATACATCGCTATCAAAATATAAGTGATATTTTACCTTTGGAGCAATATATTCTTTAATAAAGTCTATTACATCTTTCTCAAAGTTATTTTTGGAAAATTGAACATGAATACGTAACTTTTTATTATTATATAAGACCTCACGTTTTGGTTTTGCGGGTGAATAATTTACTTCACTAATTATAATTTGATTATCGCCAATATTTACAGGCTTTTCTAAAATTGGTATGGTGGTAATAGGGTTTTCAAGATTTGAGTGAACCGCTTCACCATCATTATCATTTATTAATTCATCTAAAAAGTCATCTATGTTATCTTGTTCACCAACTTCGGCAATTATTGATTGATTATCGTCTTCAAATACATTATTATTATCAAGAAGTGATTCGTCAAAATTATCTACATAATATTTGTCATTATGGTCTGTTATGTGATTGAGTTCAACTCTTGATAGAGCATCACCATTTTTATTCATTGCAGTTATATGTGATCGCTGGTTTAAAAACTGATCCGATTTATATAATCGAAACCTATTTTGATTATTATTATTATAGCTATTAATAATATTCCTACCAATTTTCTTTTTATTGAGAACATTAGCTTCTTTTATTTGATTGATATTTGAATCAGATAAATTATTTCTACTAATTTTATTACTATTACGTTTCTGATATTTATTATTATTTCGCACGTTGAAATTATTTTTGTTTGTATATTTCTTATTAAACTTATTATTTATATTTTGTCTGTGAATTGCTTTAATGTGTTGATCCTTTTGCTTACGGATCGGCGGGTACCTATACGATTTAGTGTACACCGGAATTTCATCGTTTGTGAGTATACGATGCTTAATTTCATTTGTAAAAGTTAACCTTGTATTATTTATATGGAAAATATCTGAATATTCCTTAATTAAATTAGTAATTTGCTGTCTTTCTTCATTATTCATATGCGCTGAACGAATGAGAGACAAGTCAAATTTTATTTTGTTTGTATCGATTAAATTTAAATTGGGTGATTGATTAAGATCATATTCGTTGATCTTATCGACAACCAATGGTTTTAAGAATACCTTAAAAGGGTTATTGTTGGGGTTAATAATAGTAGATACAGCCTTGCTGTTTTTACATTTGGAGGCATACTGTGGTGTCTCGATATTTGAACCATAATTAATGTATGGAATAATTATGTCACCATTTTTGACATTTTTAATATCTACTTCTACAACTGTTTCAGACCTACCAGCTACTACTATACACTTCGTATACTGGAGTTCATTGAACTTGTTTAAGTAATTAATATTTATTTCGCAAGCCGGTGCGATTAATTGATCTTTATTTAGATCAATGTGGGCATTTAAAAGTTTTAAATTATCGATGCCTACTAACATATCGAATTCCGTGTGGAATCTCAGAATATGGAATATTAAATTTTTTGAGGATTCGGTTCTAAATAAATGACTTAGGTTAATTTTTGTACTATAGTTACCTTGGGTTGAACCGTTAATAGTAGTCACATTAAATGGACATTTAAAAATTTGATTTTTAAAGAATTTATTAGCTATTCCCGGATTTACGAAAGAGCGTGTGCTCCCAGTATCAATTAATATTTTGAGTTTATTTTGAGTTTCTATTATATGGGGAAGATAGCTTTCATTATTTTTAATACCTAAGAATTCCAGTTGTTCTCTGGGTTTTCCGAGGCGTTTTCGCCTAAAAAAGAATTGTTTTGCTCGACGTTATATAATTCTTGTGCCGTATAATTTAATGTTCGATTATTATTTGGATTAATTGTCGAGGTAGACATCGGGGTTTCTTGTCTCCGATTAAAGTTTGAATTATAATTTTGTTTAGGAGCGAATTTATTTTTCGCATGATAATTGTTATAATTATAGTTATAAGACGGCTTATGTGTGGGCGGCTGATAAGTACGCGGAGGAATTCGCGGAGTATTATTTTGATGAACGCGACGCGGAATTTTATCGGTTTTGTGCGATGTCTGCGGAGAAAACTCGTGCTGAAAATCATTTGTCAGCATATTGAGAGCAATGTGAAGGTCTGTAGGGTTATTGACCCTCATTTGACTACCGTAAGGTTCTTTTAAACCTTTTCAGAAAACACGCAACGCATTATCATTGAAAAATTCAATTAAATGAAATCTTTTTAATAAAATGTAATAAAATCCTTTAGTTCGTTGTAGAAAATTAAATAATAAATTTAAAAATACGAAAACATTTCGTGAATCTACAACAATGAGTCTTACTAAGACTACAAAACAAATTAATTTGAAACAACTACTTCTCTAGCTAATACTTCGACAGACATTGAATAATACAAATTAATTTGCGTGTTACAAATAGTACAACTATTAAAGCAACACTAATTTGAATGAAATTATTTCTGTTGAATAAACTAATAAATGATAAAATGTACTTTAGATTGTTTAAATGTAACTATAACATGAAAAATTATGAAAAATGAATTTTAAACTGATTTCATTAAATTAAATTAGCAAAAGCAATTAAAAAATCTAGCATTCAAGTTTATAATCATCTGCAGACACGTGTTTCGAACTTTCGCTCTCTTCAGTACAGCTTTATTATAAAATTGATTTTAAATACAAATAAAAACACTTACTAAAATAAATATAATGAAATATGATAATAAATATAATGAAATATAAATAACTTACTCAGATATGTACGGCAAACTGACACAAGAATATTATTTAATTTTCTACAACGAACTAAAGGATTTTATTACATTTTATTATTCAATTATGCTCTAAGTGGGTATTTTTCCTTAATCCCGAACGTAATGATTTCTGAAGAATTCACTAATCCACCTCAGGTATAAATTCAGACCTTCAGTCGATTATATTTCATTCTTGTGTCAGTTGCCGTACATATCTGAGTAAGTTATTTATATTTCATTATATTTATTATCATATTTCATTATATTTATTTTAGTAAGTGTTTTTATTTGTATTTAAAATCAATTTTATAATAAAGCTGTACTGAAGAGAGCGAAAGTTCGAAACACGTGTCTGCAGATGATTATAAACTTGAATGCTAGATTTTTTAATTGCTTTTGCTAATTTAATTTAATGAAATCAGTTTAAAATTCATTTTTCATAATTTTTCATGTTATAGTTACATTTAAACAATCTAAAGTACATTTTATCATTTATTAGTTTATTCAACAGAAATAATTTCATTCAAATTAGTGTTGCTTTAATAGTTGTACTATTTGTAACACGCAAATTAATTTGTATTATTCAATGTCTGTCGAAGTATTAGCTAGAGAAGTAGTTGTTTCAAATTAATTTGTTTTGTAGTCTTAGTAAGACTCATTGCTGTAGATTCACGAAATGTTTTCGTATTTTAAAGAAATCTTTTTAGATTATGGTCAATATGATTAGTTGCATAAGAAATTTGTAAATTTAACAAATGATTTAATCTATTATAGAAATCGAAAGGAGATTCGGTGATCAACTGTTTTAAATTGGTTATTTCGGCGTTAAGACTGAGATGATCGCGTTTGTCTGCATACGTATTACGTAACGCGGTTTTTAAATCGTCCCACGTATGAATTACTGAAGATGAAATATTCATTTTGAAAATCATTTGGGTCATCGCGATTATAAAAGCGTGTGACTAATTTTTCACAAACTTCAATGAATCTAGAAAGTATTTCGGGATTACCGTAAAAATCAGGGATCATGGCTAAATATTCCGGTTTCAATTGTTGAGCCATTTTTAGTGAGTTTAAACGTAAATTATCTATTTCTAAGTGTCTTAAATTTCTGCGCGATGCAGCGGTGAATTGAATAGCTAGATTACTCGACCCTTTAGTACGATGCATAAAATGTTTACCGACTCTGAATAATAAATGCACTTACATGAGAAAAATCCAGCTCATGGAGATTGCGATTGTCTCGTGGAGTGGACGAATTGGACACGACCCTGGGTTTGGTTTCTTTATGTTTGAAGAGCCAATTTTCAGTGTCTTCAAGGTCCAAGTTGTGGATTTTCGGTTGACAAATTCGTAGACGAAAAGTGACCAATGATGTTCGCTCAAGGCACTTCAACCAATCCTACCGACTGCGCCAGTTATCGTTCATGGACTTACTTCAGAGTTTTTAAAAACAATTTATTATTACGACGGACATGTACAGAGTACGGGCTCTAACTATACAATTACTACGGATATGTACAGAGTACGAGTTCTAACTATACAATTAAATCTAACAAAGAAATACGGGCTATTTATAATATAATTCTTACAAGCTAGGCAAAATATATGACTAAGCATAAATATAATTAATGCGCAATAAAATAATAATATTCATATTAAATGAAACAAAGGATTGTTTATATAACAGTACACTCATTGTTCGTAATCAAAAGGAGCGTTATTGCGGACGGCAGGTAACTTATATATATAGGTTATATGCGAATTAAATATTAAAATTCGTAGTGCAGTTATTAACAATGAAAATTAATAGTGAGATAAATTAAATATCTATGAGCATTTCTGCACTTATGTTTTACAATAAATGTAAAAACTCCAGTTAACAGTTAAAACAACTACTCCCCGTACTAAAGCACCGCCAGGCATTGAATTACATAACTGTTAACTGTCGTTACATGTCTGAAAATTTTTCAGCACGATGTAACTATTTTGTGGTGTTATCATTTTTTAACCGCTTCTCGAAAGGTGTTATGTAATGATTATCTGCAGACACGTGATTCGCTGTATCACAGCTCATCAGTGCAGCTATGTCATAACTACGCGCGTCCTTTCTGGTGAAAGGCCGTCGCGAGAATGAATCAATTCCTAATAGAATTGAACCATTGCCGATGTTCGATTTTCGAGACGCGTTTAAAAAACGATATCACCACAAATAAAAAGCCCGCTCTCGGCGTTTAAATATGCGAATTAAATATTAAAATTCGTAGTGCAGTTATTCTTGGGGATGATAATGCTCACTTCTTCGGGAGATAATCGGTCCCTGCCGAAGTGTGAAGGACGCTTGTGAGCAATCGCGACACAATTGCATAGTATGTGTTCGGTAGTTTCATCTGCCGAATCACACAATCTGCATTTTCCACTTTCCTCTTTTCCCATTTTCCGCAAATGGTATCGGAGGGCACAATGCCCTGTCTTGAGTCCGGTGAAAGTTCTTAGCTCGTTCCTTGTGAGTTCAAGCACCTTGTGGCTGTGATCGAGTTTCAGGAGTCGTTTTGATTGACGTTGACCTGGTACATTGTTCCAATACTTACGTCTTCTGTCCTCTTCCCATTTTTGCACCACCTCTCTTCTATGCGCCATGGGGAGTCCACAAAACGGCTCTGGTCCTATAGGAGTGGCATTTGCACCTCTTTTTGCGAGTTCATCGGCCACTTCGTTGCCTTTAATATCCCCGTGCCCGGAGACCCACATGAGGGTCAACAAGTTGTTCTTCGCCAGTTGCGAGAGGGATCTTCGACATTCCCAGACAGTCCGTGAGCCGTGACTATAGGCTCGAACGGCCTTTAATGCGGCTTGGCTGTCTGAGCAGATGTATATATGCGCGCCATTTAGGTGCCTATCCAAGCATTCTCTGGCGCACATATCAATTGCAATCGTTTCCGCTTGCAAAATCGTGGGCCTCGTGCCCAGAGCCATGAAGCTCCTGTGGTTTTGGTTAGGCCTATAAATGCCTATTCCAGTACCCCTGGTATTCTTGGCACCATTCGTGTACCAGGCTGATATCCCTCGTCCAAACTCCTTGACTCTCATCAAAGCCGTTTTGGGGTCCTCGATCGACACCTTAAACGGTAATTCGAATTCGAGTTTCCTGGACATAACATTCGTCGGTTTGGACAGAAGGGCCGGGTCGATTTGCTGCAGTATTTCTAAGTATCCTGTCCAGTCCCCCGGCAGTGTTTTCTTCCTCTGGTGTAGTCAGAGGGCTGCCACAAGTCCCTCTTTTTGCACCACTAGATGGAGCGGTGTGAGACCAATGATTGCCTCCATTCCCGCGGTTGGGGTCGTTTGCATGGCCCCTGTGATGCTTAGACATGCTAAACGTTGAAGCCTACTCAGCTTCTTTTGCGTGTCTAGTTTTTGGGTCTTCGGCCACCACACGAGGGCAGCATAGGTGACAATGGGTATCACTGCCGTTCTATACAGCCAATACGTGATTTTGGGCTTTAATCCCCAGGTTTTTCCCATAAGCCGCCGACAGGCCCAAAGCGACATCGTTGCCTTTGCCATGATTTTGTCGACATGCTGATTCCAAGTCAGTTTGGTATCCAGAATTATACCCAGGTACTTTACTTCGTTGGAGAGATTTATCTCTATTCCATTCAGCGAGGGAGCCTTTATGTGCAGCTTCCTTCTACGCGTGAATGGAACTATGATCGTTTTATTCGGGTTGATACTTAGTCCTTCCCGAACACACCAGTTATTGATGCTATTCATTGCTTTTTGCATTAGGATTGTAAGAATGCCTTCATGCTTGCCCCTGATTATTACGGCGATGTCATTTGCATAGCCTTGGGTTATAAAGCCCTTTCCATGCAGTTCATCCAGGAGTCCATCCACCACTATTGACCATAGTGTGGGGGACAAAACTCCCCCCTGAGGACACCCCTTTGTTACAGTCATAGATACTGTGGATCCTGCTAGAGAAGCCGTTACTAATCGGCTTTGAAGCATTGCCTCCACCCATCTTATCGTGGAAGGATATAGTCCTTTATTTATAGCCGCTCGTTTTATTGCAGAAAATGAGGTGTAGTCAAAGGCCCCCTCTATGTCTACAAATATTCCGATTGCTATTTCCTTGTATAGGATGGCTCGTTCTGCCTCTTTGACGAGGTGATGTAGAGCATCGACGGTGGATTTGCCAGCTTGAAATGCGAATTGCTTGGCATTTAAGGGTGTTCTTATAAGTGAGTCACCCTTTATGTGCTCGTCGATTATTAGGAGAAAAGAGGTTAGGCTGATGGGTCGATATGATTTAGGTTCATCTAGAGGCCTATTGCCCACTTTAGGTATAAATACCACTTTTGCCTCCCTCCACAACCGGGGTATATACCCTAGTGCATTACTTGCTTTATATATCTCCCTGAGTCCTGGAGAAATTGTATCCAAGCCGCGTTGTAGTAGCGCGGGGAAGATACCGTCCACTCCTGGGGATTTATATGGCTTGAAGCTGTTTATGGCCCAAGTCATTTTGCTGAGCGTAAATATTTTCCCCGCTAAGCAGCGGCTGTCGCGGTTGAAACAGTGAGCCACTGAGCCGGTACTAGCCGCAATTGTGTTTTTAGTCACTACTTTTGATCCCGAAAAGTGAGTACCTAGGAGTAGCTCCAAACTTTCCTGTTGATATTTGGTGTGACTGCCGTCAGTTCGTTTTAGATGCCGACCGCATTGGTATAGTCCTTTGATAGGACCTTCCGGAGTCTATTTGCTGGGGTCAGATTGTCGATCCCCATCGCAGTAGGCCTTCCAAGCCTTTCGTTTAGACTCCCTCAGTTGCGTATTGAATTCAGTCAGAGCCTGTCTGTAGGCTGACCAGAGGCCTTTTTTCTTGGCTCTGTTGAAGGATTTCCGGGCGGAAGTCCTGAGTCGATCCAATTCCTTGTTCCACCCAGGAACGTTTCTCGAGAAGTTTACCTTCTTTACCGGGCAGCTTTTCTCATAGGCTGCTACAATGGTATCGCTTAGGTGTAGTGAGGCTTGTTCTAATTCTTCTATGGTAGCGATGTTGTATTGGAGGCCTTGAAGTTCGGACAATAGACATTCGTTATATAATGTCCAGTCCGTTTTTCGTAGCACTCTGCACTCTGCTATTTCCGTACTCCCAGCTTCCACATCGAACGCGATCGTTTGATGGTCCGACATGGAGGGCTCAGAGAGTACACGCCAATTTTTTATCAATTGCGCGCCGTACGCTGTGGCTAAGGTCAAGTCAAGTACCTCTTGCCTTATTGCGTTTAACGTGGGTTTATTCCCCCTGTTTATGATGTCTAGATTGCTAGCGCATACATAATCAAGAAGGTACTTACCCCTGTTGTTAATATCTGAGCTGCCCCATACTGTGTGGTGCGCATTAGCGTCGCAGCCCATGATAAGATGTTTCCCATTCCTGCAGCACCAGTCCGTGAGGTTCTTTACTGCCTCTGGTGGTGGGTTGTCTTCATCCCCTGGAAAGTAGGCTGAGGCAAATACAATTTGCCTCTTGCCATCTCCCGTTGGTACGTCCACGACCGCTGCCATTAGGTCCTGGGTGACGAACTGTGGAATGGGAACATAATTAGTATCTTTCCTGAAAATCAGGGCGGCCCGTGGCCTGCCGCACGTAGTATTACATACCAGATAGTACGATGGGTTCTGAAGTCCTTTAATCGCCCGTCCGTGAACCCAGGGCTCTTGAATTAGCCCTATTTGGACGTTTCCCCTAGCCAGCCTGCTGCTTAAGGCACTTGATGCTGCCTTTGAGTGCT
Source organism: Ontholestes murinus (assembly GCA_963969525.1). Lineage (NCBI taxonomy): Eukaryota > Metazoa > Arthropoda > Insecta > Coleoptera > Staphylinidae > Ontholestes > Ontholestes murinus. Next base: position 41,680,915 of record OZ018389.1, on the reverse strand, counting down.
GCAGGTTGATTTGGAGGCACTGCCACCTACCCTTCATTTTTGGGCCTTGGAATGGCCCCCACCTCTGGCATCCTTCAGTTTGTCCTGGGGCATAATCCTGCCCTTTAGACGCACATCAGCCTGCTTCTTGGGTGGACTCTTGGTCAATCTTGGAGCCTTTCTGATCCCTGGAGGCTTGTTGGCCTCTCCGGAACCAGTTGCGGATTGCAACGGCGGATTTTTACCCTGATCCAGGGGCTCTTTGGAGTTTGAGGCTCCTGCCCTTTCATCAGGTTGTCCTGCTTCGCCTTGGTGCGAAGCTGAACTTCGCCGTAGCGATACCCAACGAGGTAATTGCGTTTTTTTAACTTCTCCATGGAGAGAGCATCCACGGAGAAGGTAACCTCTTGAGTGGGTCCAGCGGTCACCCTTCTCAAGACCCTCCAGTAGAGGCATCGCATCCATTCAGGACTGCAATCAGTTGCAGGATACGTTTGTCCCTGTACTCCTGACTGCCCGGAAAATATCCCACTTTTCTCTTTTAGTTGGATTACAATCTTGGGTCGAAAGGGAAATCAACTTTTGTAGTTCCGGGTAACTCCTATCATTGATTTTATTCTCTGCTATGGTTTTCCGCAATATCGATGAAGCAGCAGAATAATGTCCTAGCAACACTCCCTTCCTCAAATGAACAGAGGAATAGTTAGTATTCATTATTCTAACTAATACATTGTTATCGGTGCAAACGATGTTTTTCCTATTGCAACTCCTTGTCCCAGTTTATCGTCATCAAAGATAGGTTCAAAGATCATAATGTTTTTGTGATGTAATGCTTCTTCCAAGTGGCCCTCAATAATTACTTCAGTTCTCTCCGGAACTGATATTTCCGTTGGAAGGGTTACCCGGACTCTACCAATATTCCGTCTGTGGAGTACCACCTCTTCTCCATTAACGTTTAGCTACTATGACTTGGTGTTGGAATGATGTATTCCCTATGGTAATCGTGGATTTTATTTCACCATGGATATTAGCAGGTTCTCCTGTTGCTGTTCGTAATTTCCAGGTCGTTTGTCGTACATTTTGCGGTTTTGACACAATATCAGGTCTTATAATTGTCCTAGTAGCATCCGTGTCTAGTAGCAGTCGACAAGAGTTTCCATCAATGTTTCCATCGACAAAAACCGTATCGACGTGGTGTGACAAGTATGCTACTTTTGCAGTTTTTCTAGGGGCTTGATGTTTTTTAGCCGACGGACACCCTCGCCGCGCCGGACCGACCTCGTGTTGCCGCGTCGAGATTTTTTCTTTTTTGTTTGTGGTATTGGGACTTAACGCCCCAATTTTCTAGTGTCGAAACCAGGGAACTTTAGATCCCTTCCCGTCAGCCTTTTAATTAATTAACTGTATCACCGTTGCCGCCCACGCAGACTTGCATAATTATTTATAATTGATTAAAATTAATCATACTCCGCCACGATCGCCGTCATACAGAAGGTCTCGCTGTATTCTACGGGTGATCTCGCTGATCCGGACTTTCATCGACCTAATCCGATCGACATGTTACTTGGAGCGGACGTGAACCCTCTGTTGCACCGATCAGGTTATTGCGCTCCTCGCCGCCGATCTCCCCGGGCGGTAGAAACAACTCTCGGATGGACCTTGCTTGGACCGCATGGAGACTCAAAGCCCGTTCCCAACGTTCGTTTTCACCCATCAACAATTGACAACGAGGGGAACCCCCCTCCAGCTCGGCGCATCCGCTCTGACTGCGCCGTTGTTGCTCCCCCCGCAAACGCTAACCTCGCCATACCTACCGTCATTCCGTCGCCACCATCCATTGTGCCCACAATCGACAGCCATGACGCCCTTGCCGAAGCCGTCACGCAACTTTGGGAGCTAGATCAGGTTCCCTGTCAACTACGTCTGACACCAGCTGAACGCCAATGCGAAGAATTGTATATGGTCACCACTACCAATGATCAAGTTGGGAGATACTCTGTTGCTCTGCCAGTAGTTGGATCGCCCCTCGGACGCTCTCACACTGTCGCCCTTCGCCAACTTCATCGTCTCGAGGCACGACTGCAACGTCAACCGGAACTCCGTAATGCCATTATCTAGACAGTCACCTCATGCAATAAGTAGAGAATCCAAATTCATCGTCTGTTGTTCCTTACTATATCCCTCATCACCCGGTCCATCGTCCTGATGATCCTCCGACTAAGATCCGAGTCGTCTTTAACGCATCCTGTCGCACCTCGTCCGAAAAATCCCTCAATGACATACTTCTCACTGGCCCTAAGCTACAGTCTGACATTGCTTCGCTCATCACCCGATTTCGCCTCACTGAATTTGTGCTTATTGCCGTCATCCGTCAGATGTATCGCCAAATCATGATCAAAGAAGACCAGCGAGATCTACAACGTATTTTGTGGCGTTTCTCCCCGGATGAGCCCATCGCTACCTATCGTCTCAACACCGTCACTTGCGGCGTCTCTTCAGCACCGTATCTCGCTCTTCGTACCCTTCAGCAGCTGGCGACCGATGAACGCTCTCGATATCCGTTGGCCGCCGCCGTGCTAGAAACAGATGTCTATGTTGATGACATCCTGACTGGTTGTGATACCGAATCTGAAGCAATCACCTTACGTGATGAACTTGTCGCTTTCTTGAAGGCGGGCGGGTTTGAACTGCGAAAATAGTTAGCGAACTCCCCTGCAATCTTGGAGGGCATCCCGGACGAGCATCGCCGCCTTCCCTTAGCGCCAAACGCATTTCAGCTGGATAGGCACCCCGTAATCAAAGTTCTCGGCCTCAAGTGGGATCCCACTAAGGATGCGTCCACCTATACCGTTTGATCATCCTCTTATCCGTGCACAAAGCAGTCCATGTTATCTCAAACCGCTCGTATCTTCGATCCCCCTGGATGGCTTGGCCCAGTGGTGTTTCGAGCTAAAGTGTTTATTCAGCGCTTATGGCTATTGAAGCTAGATTGGGATGAGGTACCACCGGAAGAAGTCGCACAAGTGTGGCACCAATTTCAGTCCGAACTCTCGATGCTTGAAGCCATCTCAATTCCACGCCATCTTCCAGCCTGCAAATCTTCCGTCGACATCAGTTTTGTTGGGTTCTGCGATGCTTCAGAACTCGGATTTGCCGCTGTCGCCTATTTGAGGATATCACATAACCACGGCCCCCCTCACATAACCCTTCTCGCTTCCAAGTCGGGCGTCGCACCGTTGAAGAAAGTCAATCTCCCTCGCCTTGAGCTTGGATCGCCGGAGAATCCCGCCACTGGAAAACGTTCGTTGTTAACAGTGTCGCTGAGATCCAAGAGATTTTGCCTCCTTCTATGTGGAATCATATTTCCTCCGAGACTAATCCAGCTGATTGTGCGTCTCGTGGTCTACTCCCCAGCGAGTTGTGCGCACACCCCTTGTGGTGGAAGGGACCCAAATGGCTACAAGATCCCCGCGACCGATGGCCGGTGAACCGTTGCCTCACCTGCATGCTCCTGAAGTCGTAGAAGAGGAACGATCACTTCCTATGCAGAGCCTGCTAGCCACATCGACTCCTCTCGGCTTGGAAGAACGATTTTCCTCTCTCTCTCTCGTCTGCAGCGTGTGGTTGCCTACTGTCGGCGTTTTGCTACCAACGCCAGAACCACCCCGGATCAACGTCAATACGGTCCACTGACGAGCTCCGAGCTCCGCCTCGCTCTGCAGTCTATCATTCTCCAAGTACAGCAGCCTTAGCTGCCGAATACTCCGAAGCCGCCAATCCCAACACTCGCTCCCGAGTGGTCCGTCGACTCGCCCTCTTCATCGACCAGAGCGGACTTCTCCGAGTGGGTGGTCGCCTCTCTGCTTCGAATCTTGCCTACATGCACTGCCATCCGATTCTACTGCCTAAAATCCACCCGCTCACCAACCTAATCATCGACGATGCACACGTACGTAACCTTCACTCTGGTGCTATGGCCACTCATGCCTTCATTCGCCAATCGTTCTGGATTCTCGATGGACGAAACGTCACTCGACGTCGCATCGCCCGCTGTAATCGCTGCTTCAGCTGTAAACCGACTCCTGTGATTCAACCAATGGGACAACTCCCAGCGGATCGCATTCCGCCGGTGCATTTCTAAGGGTTGGAGTCGATTATGCCGGACCCTTCAATATTACCATTGGCACATCCGAGGCGCCCGTGTTACGAAGGCATACATCTGCGCGTTTGTTTGCTTTACCATCAAAGCAGTTCACTTGGAACTGGCGTCAGATCTCACAACCGCCTGTTTTCTCGCCGCCTATCGTCGTTTCGCCTCTCGACGAGGTCACAGTACCGTCATCTTCAGCGACAATGGTACCAACTTCGTAGGAGCTCATCATCGGGAATTCACCGCCTTATCACGGTTTCTTGCCTCATCCAAACATCAAGCCGCTATCACTGCTCACGCTGCCTCCGTGGGAGCAGAATGGCGCTTCATACCACCTTCTGCGCCTTACTTCGGAGGATTATGGGAAGCCGCTGTTAAATCCACCAAGCACCATCTTCGCCGTGTCGTAGGTACGCAACTGCTCAATTACGAAGAATTTGCCACTGTGCTCACCCAAATCGAGGCAGTTCTAAATTCTTGCCCGCTGTGCCCACTATCATCCGACCCGTCTGATCTCAGCGCACTCACGCCAGGCCACTTTCCCAACGCCCGCTGAATGCTCCACCTGTAATGGACCTTCCCCCGACTACGGGTAATCGAGTTTCTAGATGACAACTGGTTCGCCAAGATTTTTGGAAGCGCTGGCAGACGGAATACCTTCACACCCTCCAACAACCTTCGAAGTGGTTAGCTCCGGAAACTTCTATCGCCGATGGAACTCTCGTCTTGATAAAGGAAGACCACGCACCGCCGCTCACCTGGCCCCTAGGCCGAATGTCGCCAACTTTTCCCGGTCCTAATGGAGTGGTTCGTGTCGCCGAAGTCACCACCGCTACCGGCGTGTACAATCGCCCACTCGCCAAATTGTCCCCAATCCATCCAAGTCAATGATGACTATTTCTAGTCATGGCTGGCGGGATGTTTAGTCGGGCACAAATTATTATTCCCGAGCACAAGTTGAGCGCGAGCGGGACCGCCCGCCCGCAAAAACTCTTCTTCGCCGGCCGGCGTGTTAAAAATAAATCGCGCTCCGTGTGCGCGCCCGGAAAACAATTATTCGAGTATTAGCACGTGATGCGATCGGCTCGTCTAGTTTTCGATAGTGAATTTAATAGTGTTTTCCTCCTCCTTTCCACCGCTTCGTCTTTTCCTCCTCATTAAGAAGGACCATCACCCCTCACACTTAATATTAATATCTGTTTCCATCAAGAGTGTAGCGCAACAAGTATTAACTTTATCAAGTCTAAAGTTATTTAGGTTATAGTTCTTGAGTTCTGGGGTCGAAGCACTCACTAGCACTGGGGTTCCATACGTAGTTTCCGTTTGGGGCACCTTATAGTTCCGGAATACTAGGTCGCATTTGTTTAGTTGAATGATGCCTTCAAGGTCACGGGTCTCTTCTTGATTCGGGCAGGTGATCTTCAATTTTTCTTTTTTCTTAAAAATGGCTAGGAATTGGTTGGTATTGGGTATAATCTCTAAATGTTTTTTTTTCGATTTCTAATTTTGTAAACTTGCATTTTTGGGTGGTTCCATTGACCAGAAGCTCTGTTTCACAATCAGCCTGGTAATTTAAGAGCAGATTATAGCTCCATTGGAATTTCTTGTTAATACCGAAGCATATGTCTCTTAGGGGCCATGTTTATGAGTTCATTTTTGATTTGAGCATTACTTTTACGTTAGGAATTATAGTTACATATTCGGACTTATATTTCAGCGGTATAGGGTACACTAGAAGGAATGTTCATAATTAATAGGTAGGGATAGTAATACATTTTTGATTGTTTAATTTTGCAATCGAATGATATCGCGGATTCACAATCTAAAATATTTTCCAATTTTAGGTCGAAAGGCAATTCCTCATTATAGTGGACAGAAATTCTTTTTAGTTCGTTAAATAAATCTTGGGGCCTAATTATATCTGGACTAAGAATTTTTAATTTGCAAAATGTTAATGAGTTGATAATTTCTTCCAAAATATTTTCAATTATTGTGTAAAGTAAAACAAGTTGATTATACAGATCTTTAGTGAATAGAACGTGTTGGTGGTCTATCTCCTCCTTATAAATTGCGTGTAATTGCATGATTCTGGCTTTAAGCAAGTTTTGGTTATGTGCGATTGTTTCGTTGAAATTTTGAATTAATTTTTCGTTTATGCTGTAACCGAATTTTATTTGGTTCGCGAGATTGTTCTGATTAGAAATTAAATGTTCCAGGATTACATTATTTTTTCCTCGTCGCGAGCGTCCATATTTCAGCTAATATTTAATAATAGTTCCTAACCTGTTAATAAAACCTCTTTTCACACGATTTTTTCCGGCGCTTAATTCTACTGTTTTAATTCTCTCTTATAGCCTTCTGCGAATAATTTTATAGTTTCTCGTAATTTCCGAATTCATTTTTAAATTTTGATACTTAACATTGCTTTTACTACATCATAAATTGGGTTGTCTAAACCGCAGCCTAATTTAGGGATCGGTAATTTGGTTATCTTATTATTTGAACAAAATTGTTTAAGGGTAATTAAGGTTTTAAATAGACATTCTAAGATAGGTTTATCGAAATATTTTTCCTTAGTAATTAAGTAAATTATGAATCTATCAACTCCTTCAAGGTGGCAAAGAGAATACAGCTGAGGATTCTGCCTAGACAATTCTTTAATTCTGCCAAGTCTTAATTTAAAATCTTGAGGAATGCCTGCACTAATTTTAAGGTCTTGACTCACACAATGGGCTAGTGAATAGTCTAACGGAGCAAAGAACAATTCATCGTTAATTTCTGTTATGTTTTGGTTTTCGGCAGTTCTTTTGTTATTGAAATGATTTATAAAAATTTCAAAGTCTAAAATGTTTTTGGAAGGAACTTTCTTTGCTCTTGGTCTTTTAATATTACCTAGATGAATTTTACTTGATTGATTACGATGACTAGTAGATGACTAGATTTCTGCTGTTTTATTACTTTAATTTTTCCCTCTTGTACTTATTTTTCGTTTTGGGCTGCTTTTGTTTATTATGAACATACACGTTATCTGGAATTTGCGGAATGTCTTCTCGAGTTATATTTCATTTTGCAATAGCTTGGGTCTTATTTTCATTTATAGATTCGTTAATTTTTCTATACAACAATTTTACTTTTTCTTTATGCATCTGAACGTAATTATTAGTTAAAATAGTTTCTAAGTCAATATCCAAAAGCGAATTATTATTATCAATGTGACCTTAAGTGATTTCGAATAGTTTTAATTTGGTTTTAGAATGTAGAGTATTTTTATATGCTAAACTAGCGTAAAGGGCTTTAATTTCGACTGGTTCGTTTTTGTAAATGTCTTGATTGTTCAATAAGCTCATATGTTCGACTATGATTATACCGTTTGACTCAGGGTGTTGTGAACTTATGAAATGAATTTGGATTTTGTGTAACTCTGTTGTTTTTGAATTCAAGGTGGTTATCCGAAATTATTAAGTTTGGGGTCCCGTGATGGCAAAAGAATTTAATGAGGCTAGTGGCTACCTCTATAGCTTGATAAGAATTTAATTTATACATTTGCGCGTATTTGGAAAATGAGTCTATTGCGGTGAGGAATTTTGTGTTTTTTAAAGCTCTGCAGTCTACGTGAATGATCTCAAAGGGTTTCATTGCTGTTCATGTATCATTAAATTTTAGTTTAAGGGGTTTTCGATCGTATTTAGAAACGAGACAAATTTCACATTCGTTAATGTAATCTTGTATAGTTCTCCTCATATTTGGCCAATAATATACCTTTTTTAATTTTGCTTCTGTTTTGTCTATGCCGCGATGATTAGTTTTTCCCTCGTGGTAATTTTGTATGGTTTCTAGAATATCATTATTGTCTTCGATGTCAGACAAGAGACTTGAACATTTAGTCATTTTAATGTTTGAATTTTTAAAAGTATTTTTGAAGGAGGGTGCTAAATTTTTCATATACCCGGAGTAGTAGGCTATCTCCCATTCTAGAACCTCTTCTGACCTTGACTCGAACCTTGACCCCTTTCGAGGTCAAGGTCAGAGTAAAGGTCAGAGGAGGTCCCAGAATCGACTGGAGGTGAAGGTCGGAGTCAAGGTCAGAGGAGGTTCCAGAATTGAGTGTAGCTCCCTTGACCTTGGCCCCAGTAAAGGGGCCCTTTATTGGTGTCGGAGGCCTGGAACTGCGACCTTGATCCCAATAAAGGGCTACCTTATTAGACAGTCATAGTATGGTTCCATAATTTAAGGTTATGTTAGAAGATCAGATAGGAGCGATGCGTGATGTTACCCCTACGACGGTCCAATGGAGAATGACCTTAAATGAGTAAATAGCTTCTAATATAGACAATAAACCTGATAGGGGAGCATACATATGGACGGCAGGGTTCATAAACTTATTTGGGTAATTTATTAAATGTAACTCATTTCTATTAATATTAATTGTTAATAATTTTATATTAATAATTAATTATTAATAATAATTTATTAATAACAATTAATTATTGATAATAATTTATTAATAACAAATATTGTTATAAACAAAATGTATCTCGCAAATGGGATAACATACGGTGACAAAAAGTTTTAGAGACGGGCAAACTTGCCTCCTCATTATGTTTGCCGTGTTTTTTTCAGATGCGAGAAAACGAGTTGGGTCATTGAACATCGGTGAGGAGTGATATTGAATACCGGTGAGGAGTGATTTGAATATGCAAATGTATTAGATTATTTGTATCTTGTTATTAACACGCGGTCGGTGGAGGTCATGGTGTATTATTGTTTTTTATTTTCCGAGTCGGATTTTAGGTATAAAAGTAAGGATATTTTGAAAATATTTCGCAGTGCATCATTGAAGTTTCCATCGTCAATATCAAAAAAAATCAAGTAAGTAGTACATGACATAATATTAAAAAAGTAAATAGCAGTAATATATAATTATGTAATTAACATCTAGTGCAACGCTACCAGCCATATTCGATGAGAACTTGGACTAATAAAGATGCAAATCGTAATCGAAGTAATGACAATAATATGCCAAGTCAACAATCGTTGGACAGTCTTCATGGACTAGAAGGTGGAGAAGAGGAAGGGTTTTTTGAACAATTTTTACAAGAACCAGAATTGGAGTTACCAAATTTAAATATCTGTTCGTTTCATGATTTTGGCGAAGAAGAACGCGAACCACTAATTGTAAGTAATAATCAAGAATGTGTAAATGGAGATCAGTCTACTAATTATACACCAGAAAGAAAAAAAGAAAATGTTTTGAAACCTCTCCTAGCTCCAGTAACATATTTTTTGAATAAAAGTAAAACAAAGTGGATATGTGTTGGTTTGGACAGAGATTTAAATTGTGAACCTGTTATCCGATTAATGGGAAATCGAGGTCAAGGCATAACACTAGATTCAGAAACATGGAGTGATTTCAATAAAGCTAAAGATTGTCTTAACAGAACAATTAATACAAAAAATCTAGATAATTATATAAATATAAACAAATTAAGTGTGTCTTTTATTTATGTTGATAATTATCGCAAAGTCTTGAAGGCAACAGTTGGAACTGACTCTGTGTATTTATCGTATGAAAGTTTTCGTGAAGTTTGGAAATTACATTCCGATTAGAGTTATTAAAAAAAATAGATTTCGGTGACTTTTATTAATGTTGCTTGGATTTATTACCAAATTTTGAAAATGATTTGAGAAAACGCTTAGAAACTGTATTTAATGGGAGCTGTTCTGAGCAAGTGGCGATTTTTAAGGAAATGATGACTTCTGGAATTGATAAAATGTACGATTTAGATTTACATCAAAACAAAAAACGTAACATTTTGTGAAAGTAAGAACAAAACGCACGCCCTTTAATAATAATAATAATATCTCTTTATTTCAAAGTGTCATGTACATGTACAAGATGAAATTTGCGTCAAAAACTTATGAACTAGCCTAAATCTAATATTACTTAAATTAAACTTAAAGAAGAAATATACATAAGGGTAATAAAAGTGTTGACTTAAGTCTACTTATATCTACATTTATTAATAAATTCTTCAATTGAGTAGGGCTCACATTCAACTAAGAACTCATTGTCTAATTTTACACGATAAAGCTTATTACTATACTCCTCTCACGAAAGTTGTCAAGGAGTTATTGTAAGAATATTTACGTATTAATCAGTTTAGTGCAGATCATCGTCGAAGGCAGTGTCTAGTAAGTGAAGAGCAAGTGGTTTGCAATGGAAGTAAAAAAATATATTATTATAGATATACAAGGATTTCAAGTAAGAAAAAATAATTTTATACCTAAAGAATTAGCAAGTTATGATAGTAAAGGATGCATAAGCCACTTCATATTCAAACCTCCCTATGAATATACGTTTTTAAGTAGAAGAGATAAACGGACTGTCGATTGGTTGACAAGAAATCATCACTGTTTAAAATGGAGTGACGGATTTGTACCATTGGAAAATTTTGATGAAATTTTGCAAAGTTTGACTCGTAACATAGGTACTATATATGTAAAGGGTCACGAAAAAGCAATGCATATCAGCAAAGTAATTGATAAAACAGTAATTGAAGTGAGTGATAACATATCAAACATACAAAAATCTCTACCGTATTGTACATTTCAAACATCAAGTGTGTGTGCACTTACCAATGTATATAAATTAACTCCATTTATACGTAATTATTGACATCGAATGATATGGACGAGGAGGAGGAGTCAGCATGTAAAGGTGTACATATATAAACCGTGAACTTGTAGAATTTTGCTATTGCATTTGTGTTGTTCTAGATGACTGGGTTATTGGAAAATTCGTTCAACATATGGACAATGGATTATAAACAAAGTTTGGGAAGTTATAGAAAAGTACGAAAAGGATTTCGGTACTGCAAGTCTTACTGATGAAGATCTTGAGTTTCTGCCCCTGAACTACATACTGAAAAAGATGACCGCTCAAAACATCGCCATGTTGTGGCATCAATTGCCATCACATTATCGATCAAATCAAGATTTAAAGGAGAAGCTCTCTTGTTTGCAGCATTATAACCAAGACAACATTCGCACTCATGCCGATGGTCCTGCCCCTTCAAGAAAAGATTGTCACGGATGTATTTTTAAACATTTAGAAATTAATCAAAAGGTCTAAATTAACTGACGTTTTTTAATAAAGAAATTGTAGTATATTATTCATGTTTTATTTGTATTCCTGTAACCCAAGTTTAAGAAGGTGTTATTTTTTTTGTTAATATTTTTTTCAATCGATTTATTTACTAACTAATGATTAAACTTTAACAATTATTGTTAATTGAATGACCAATGAGGTTTTTTCCAATTGGAGCAAAAGAAAAAAAGGAAAAAAGGAAAAAGGAGGAAAGGAAGGGAAAAAAGGAAAGAAAAAAAAGGAGAGGAGAAGAATATTTCTTTTTACAGACCACTCCTCCTTACCAAAGTCTCCTACTTTTAACACGCCTTCAATGCAGACGGGACTGGAGTGGGAAAAAAGGAGTGGAGATACAAAATTTTGACATTCACAGTATTAGTACAAGTGATACTGAGAATTTTGCGAGTACATCAATGCGGGGAAATGTAAGTTCCTTGGCAAGCGGGCAGCAATTTTACATGTCGTCGTCTAATTCTAATCGAATCTAATCTAACAGATGGCGGTATGGAAATTACTTGCCAAAACATGAGTACAGGCAGCGTTGTCGTGCCGAGAGGGACATGAGAAACAGGAGGAGAACATTAAACTTTGACAGAAGTGACGTACAGCAACGATCTCTACTTCGAAGACTGTTGGCGGTTCCTGAATCGATGTCGAGTATATCGAAGACACACCCCCAACAAACTGCACCGTCAACCAGTACTCAATCCCATCCTAAAATATCATTAATGAGTAGAGAGCGGATAAAAAAGCTTAAAAAATGTGAAAAAAGCACTTAAAAAGGCACAAAATTTAGAGAAAAAAGCATTAAAAAAGCATAAAAACAGGAAAAAAGCATAAAAACACGAAAAAAGCACTAAAGAAAACTATATTTTCTTAATATGTTTATCAACATATTTTACATAGAAATTCTGCTTAAAACTAAAATAAACATACTTACTTTACGCAATATATAATATCATGTAAGTATTTAAAAATTAAATTGTAATTTTTTATACATTTCAAAATAACTAAAATATATTCATGAAAACAGTAGATCATTAAAGGTTGTTCTAGGGGTTTAATTGTAAAAATTATTACTTCTGGTGCTCAATAAATTTTTGAAAGTGGAAAAGCTTCTCTTTATTTTAAATTATAGCTGGATCCATTTGAAAATTGCCATTCAAAACGAAGTTTAATTTAATTAATATTAAAAATCCTTCATTTTCACCGAATACTTCTTTCGATATTATTTTGATTTCTTGGCCAATGCGTCCAGGCATTTTCTAAAATGAATCTGCTTTTATAAAGGTTTGATTGTGTTGCTCACAAAATTTAAACGCGATTTTATGTAACTAAATTGTTTTGAAGGAAGCTATTGTTTCTTAAGAACTGTTTGACAGTCATTAACTCATTTGCTTGTCGTTTCGGGAAAGTTGTATATAACTTTATTAAATTCTTCAAAATTGTTCGCATAGCACATCGTAGCATATAGCCAAGTTCCCCATTTTGTTAGCACTGGTTTATGGGGCAGTGAGATATCAGGTAATGACTTCTTGAATAGTTGCACTCACAGAAGAATATAATAGCTATTTTTCTATATTTAATTAAATCTACAAATGGAAATTTCATTCTTATAGTTTCAGAAATTCGTTTCTATCCATGTGCTAAACTTGTACAATGCACAAAATGTCTACGGCAAAAATAAGCTTATCAGTTTTCTTCAATTCTTTTGTATATATCAAAATACTATTGGTCGGATGTCTTTATGTTATTAAATTAAACAAGCGTCTGTGGTTTCAGCATCACATATAATTATTGTTAATAATATCTTTATTTTTTGTATGGTTTCATAGTACGCAAGAGCTACATAATTTTTTCTCGGGAATGCGCATTTTACAATATTTTCCCAAGAAAGATTTAAATGCATTATTTTGTAATTTTCTTAAAGGGATATTCGAATGAAAAGTATTTTGCACAAATGTAAATTTAATTTAAATTGTCCATCATTTGTTGAAGATGATGCTAAAGATTGTGAAATTGTGCTGCTTTTAGTTCAGCTTTGAACTTTTTCAAACGTTCTTGATGTGGTGTTGTTATAACATGTTTTACATACAAGTCTTGAGTAGTTAGGATGCAGTTGGGAACTAAAATAAAACTTACTACTTTTAAACATGCCTTATAAAATAATGAATAATTTTTACTTGTTAATTCTGGATAGTCTCTAATTCATTCTTATATTGTGGTTTCCACCTTTTGCATTATGGGTTAAATATACATGTGAATTATATAATATAATTTATCTGTGATTCCCCAGGTTAATACGATTATTTTTTGATAAATAAGCAAAGTTTTTGGAATGTCAATTCAATAGTTTATGAATGCGAGTTTAAATATGAAAATTAACGAAAACGGTAAATATGCGCCAGTCGTCCCATCCGTATTTTTGCCGAGAGTAGAAAATTAATACGGTTGCAGAACACCTGATTATTAGCTATCACTTAAATGTGTTTACATTTAATACTTACTGGAGCCCCTGTTCGGGCCTAGTTTAACGACGTTTACATCCGGAATATCATAGGTGTAATTCCTATGAAGCGTTCGTCTGTATTATCTGAATAATGAGACGATCTATTATATCTACTTATTTATAAACGAATCCATTGCAAAATGGTAATTTATACTAATATTTGTTAATAATAAAGTTCATTATGATTATTGTACCATATTATCAAGATTTTAAACAATTATGTTGTCAAAAGACACGAAGAAAATATGTAATACAAATATAATCTATAAATGATGGGATACAGATTTTTACAATTTTTTTTTAAATTAGCACATTAATTTAATATCAGCGTGAAATTTTTATTAAATGTTTTTTAAATGTTTAAGAAAATGCTGCAAATAGGCATCAAAATCTAAAAAAAGCATGAAAATAAGCATAAAAACTCAAAATAAGCACAAAAAGTCAAAATAACCAAAAAAGCAAAAAAAAAAACTTAGCGCTAAGTAATCACATTCTTCAAGATTCGTATAGATATTAAGAAATGTTTTCGATGCTATTAATATTATGGATAAGCATAATGCTAGAAATCCGCTCTCTATTAATGAGTGTATCATCGTTCCGAAGGAACCCGAAATCGAACCCGAAATAATAACAATCCTTTCCCAGACATCCATAACTGCTGTAAATGTGCAAAAAGTCACAGTTCTAGAAAATATAACAGTTAAACCACCCACTAACGTAACTAACGGAATCCCTTGTAACGCACTCCCTTCCAACGAAATCCCTTCAAACGTAATTGCTCCAAGCTTCTCCCGACCCATGTCTCCTATCATCAATTCTTCCAGTCAATCGATTGCTCGAAAAGTCGGTAATAGGATTCGCCAAGTAAGAAGTTCTCTTGCATTTTTTCAAAAGTTGTATGATACTTTCTGTGAAAGCGAAACACGTGTTAATAACATGATTCAATCGTTTACTTTCTTTGGCTCTAATATTTCTAATTAGGTAATATAGGTTTGTTGCCCGACTTAAAAGAGTAATTGAGAAAAATTAGAGCCGAAAAGGAATGCGTGCAAAAGATCATACCAACAATAACAGATTATGTAAGGGAATGGGATCATTGATGACTTCTGTCAACGTTTCGTTCCCTGTTACCACGGATATTCGCTGCTGATTTGGACCTAATAAATTTCATACGGCTAGAGAAAGAAAAACCAAAGCTATCATAAAATCATACGGCTAGAAAGAGAGAAAAACCAAAGTTATAAAAAAATCTAGAATAACCAAATATGTGTACATAAATTAATAAATAAATTTTTAAGAATAAACGTGTGAATATTTTCCTCCATCCTAAAATAAAACCTTATTATCATAATATGTAGGTGAAGTCTATAATTTATAAAACGCAGAATTAATTCTTACCGCTACTTCGGGTGAACAACTTAATAATGTATTTATATATTCAAACATGTTCATTAAATATACAATAAGAAATTGAAAGTGTTTTTTTTTTCTTAATAATGAGCAGCTACATTCCATAATCAAAATATCTAGGTGAGGTCATAAATTGTCCAGTTTGTATTCCACATTTAGTTCAGTAAAAACCTTTTTGGTGAAATGACATGCATCCCGTAAGTGTAACTCCACATGAATTATCATTACCGATACAAAATTTTGATAATGCATTATTACAACATCCGAGATTTAAAAAACACAGTGACCTTTTCGGAGGTGAATGTAAGAGAGGCTTAATTATAAGACCGAGTGCATGCGGAAAAACCAACATATTTCTTACACTACTTATTGCAAGGCATGGATTAAGATATTTAAATATTTATTTATGCTCAAATTCATTGTACCAAGAGAAATATACATTTCTACGTGAATTAATGAAAACGATTCCAGAATGTGGTTATTATGAATATTCGGATATCGCAATCCTAGAAGTGCCGACATGCGTAAATGAATATTCCATTGTAATATTTGATGATGTGCCACCCACAGGTCACAATACAATAAAAGACTATTTTTCATACGGTCGACATAGAAATATTGACTGTTTTTACTTATGCCAGAGTTACAGTGCAATTCCAAAGTAGTTGATTAGAGATAATAGCAAATTGTTAATACTTTTTCGACAAGATGCAATGCATTTGAAACGTATATATGATGATCACCTTACGGGGGACACGACTTTTGAAGAATTTAAGGACATTTGCCAAACGTGTTGGGTCAATCCTCATGATGTATTGGTCATTGATTTAGACTGTGGTAAAGAGGAAGGGAGATACTGCAATGGTTTTGACAAATTTATAATTGTATAAATTTGGGTACAACTTCCTTTACCCTTTCAGTATACAGTTATACACAGTTGTACTTCGATAACACAATGGACAAAAATGTCGCTAGATAACTTGCAGAAGCTCGCACTTCTCTACGGGATAAAATTAGAACCTTGAAATCAAACATAGCTGAGTCTAAACAACATCTTGAAGCTACGTTCTCACCCCTCAGTGAGCCACTCAAAGAAATAGGCAAAGTTTTGAGAACAATTGAATAGTCCAGAAGTGCAAAGTATATTACAACAATTTGATGAATTACCAAGACAATTTCTCATATATTTCAAATCACATACAAAAGCTGACCGCGACGAAATATATGGCGTGCGTGAAGTTGACGGAAATTTATACGTTGAAAATTCTGAAATACAATTCGAAGAACGAGACATAAAGATAATTAATCAGATATATACGGGAACAAAAGGACTGTATGAACTCTTATTTAAGAAAAAACCTTCAAAATTTACTTTAATGGATAACCAAAACTACAGAGATATATTGCAACGAACAAATGCCGCGCGTGTAAAATATAATCCAAATAAAGCGATTGCAGCCAACAGAGGGTACAAGTATGTGTCAATCGTAAAACCAATTTTAATGGGTGAGAGACCCCAGGTATGGTGGGCAAAATTATGGAAGAGTGGAGGATCTCTGGAGAAAAACACAATGAAAAGGCAATTAATTCCAGGATCCACTATCGAGTACAAACACTGGGATGACCCCAATGAACTTGAAGGTAGGTTACGTTTATTAATAGCTTCACAGCATGCAGGAAATTCATCACACAACAACGAAATTGTTTCAATAATCGAAGAATTAAAAGAGGCAAAAATTATTGTATAAAAACATATTTTTTTTAATCTACTCGTCATTCAGTGTGCAGCCAGGATACAGTTAGTTTACTTATATGACTCTTAATAAGATTGGTGAACATCTTACGGGTGCTACCATGTCTGTAGGCAAATTTGGTAAACATCTTTACGGACACAGCATTTCAAAATATAGACATTTTCAAAAGTTGAAAGACGATGTAAAGCAGCAGACAACGCGGAAATACAAGTCATTGGATTGTGGACTAATGGCCAGGAAGC
This sequence comes from Ontholestes murinus, assembly GCA_963969525.1. Classification (NCBI taxonomy): domain Eukaryota; kingdom Metazoa; phylum Arthropoda; class Insecta; order Coleoptera; family Staphylinidae; genus Ontholestes; species Ontholestes murinus. Next base: position 41,663,724 of record OZ018389.1, on the reverse strand, counting down.
AGAACCTGGGATTTATCAAATTACAAATAAAGCAGCAACCTCAACGTTTGTTAATGAGGTGTACAATGGTAATGTAGTGAAGGTAGTTATGTATGGAGACAACCTTTGGGTCAGAATTAATGGTCAACCCTACAGGCCCGGAGAAAAATATTTAATAACATTGAAACTCAAAGATATAATTCAAATAACTAGACAATTTGTAGACAGACCAGCATCAGCATCGGCCGTTGATATAGAAATTGAATCTGATAATGTCTAAAATTAAGCAAGACGTAGTAAAGGAACTACATGCACCGGCTAGAAGAAACTTTAAAAGGCGTCGTGTTATTCTGAAGGGACTAAAAGATTTATATCAAGCAGATTTAGTTGAAATGATTCCGTATTCAAAGGAGAACAAGGGATTTAAGTATATATTAATGGTTATAAATGCTTTCTCTAAATTTGGATGGGCAGTACCTTTAAAGACTAAGACTGGGAAGGAAGTGACGCGAGCAATGCAAACAATACTGGATAAAAAGAAACTCATACCGAAAAACATTCAAACAGACCATGGTAAATAATTTTACAACGCATACTTCAAAACATTTCTTAAACAGTATAATATCAATCATTACAGTACTTATTCAACATTAAAGAGTTCCATTGTGGAAAGATTTAATAGAACCATCAAGCAAAGGATGTGGAAAGCGTTTTCATTGCAAGGTACATATAAATGGTTGGACTTACTACCAATTATTATAAACAACTACAATAATAGTGTACATAGAACAATTGGAATGAAGCCGAAAGACGTTAATAATCGCAATGCAAAGCATCTTTTGAATACAGTGTATAGTTCGTTAAAAGTTCGTAAAGTAATGTGCCGGATCTAATGTATAATATTGTAATGAAACACTGCGATAATTTTCAAATATGTCAGCCAAAAGTAACACGTCTGAAGTTAAATAAACTAAGGAATAATCTCCAAATGTTTCACAATTAAACACTTGCCAGACAGTCAGTGCCCTGTTATAACTATAATGTGATACATCAGAATCTGTTAATCATAAAACGCTTCACGTTCTGGTAACTTCGAATAATTTATTTTATCAAAGGAATCCATAAAATCATAAGGAAATATTAATTTCTGCCTTATTAAATTGAACTGAATTTTGTCAGGAAAATGTTTTCGTACTTGTTCACATTGGCTGTCAACTAAATAACTGCCAAGTTTTGCAAGAGAGCAAGATAAAAATCGAAAAGAATCTACAAACCTTAAGTTTATAAATACCCGCCTCATTTTACCTTTCATATCTTGTGAATCTGCAACGTGAACTTTCTTAGTAAAGGAAATATACTTTTCTTTATTTTGTGCAATAACATCTACATCTTCACCATTCATTGCAATGTTCTTTATAAACATATGAGAATCATAATTTGATTGTGAAAAAACACCGGAATAAATTTTGGAATTTTATAATTGACATTACATACCGAGTGAGCAGGACCTCGAAACAAGCTAGTTAAATGGTCATGATCATGAACTTTATCTTTTACATTACTAATTATTTTCTTACAAATATGACAAATATTTTTTTCAAACTCTATCTGATCAGTACTTGTCAAGGGAAGCATTTGTATCACTACTCCTAAGGGATTACTATAAATGTACTTTATATCCTCTTCTAACGGCTTCATAGTGTATGATTCATTATCCATTATATTATTTTTAACTTGATCCACTGGACACAATAATGCTTCAAAATCAGCATAGACAACAAACGGAACTTTCAGCTGCCTTTCGTAATGTTCAAATTGTAAAAGTTAGACAGTACTTCTTCAGCCAGACTATTTATGCGATAATATGTGTCAGGTAAAACTGCTTTTACTTTACCGCAATCTTCTTCCCTATGTCTAGTAACTTTTTCTATAGAACTAAAGTATAATAAACATCCGTCACAAATAATTTTTTTGTGTCCATGTAACGATAACTGATTTCCTACTAAACGTAGGAATAAGTTTACTGTAACGTTCCACAATCCCGTTGACATTTGTAATGGTACTACTTCGTAACTAACCTTATTATCCCTAATCTCTTTATTGAGACCCTACACGTTCACGCAAATATTGTTCTTATTTTCAAACTTATTGATGTCTCTTATATTCACAGGAAATTCCAAGTCCGAAAAGGCACACACTGTAGAGTAGTGGGGGTATGATGATGTCCGGTTAGATAATCCAGTCGGAGATCGTAAAGCAGAAGTTATTGCCCAAGCAAAACATGCCTGATCGTTGTTTTGCACATTTATTACGGCCTTCTTCGATTGTATGGACGTCGGAAGGTTTATATATGTAGACGCCCTCAATGTATTGTACAAAATTTCAAATAATGTCCACCCTATAGAAACAATTCATCATTACTTTCTACATTAAATCAAGTAATAAAAAATCTTTACATATTATATTCAACACGTATTTGTAGGAAATAAATAAAATTAATTCAAATTATATATACATACCTGAATCACGTTCTTGAAATTCAGACATTTTATTTAATATTTCATCTATAAACTCGTAATATTTTCCGTAAACATCACTGCCCACTGTTAACACTTTATTTTTGTTATTAAATGTCTTCATCTCCACATTTTCCTTATTGGATAAAAAGTACAATCCTTCACATTCCAGATATACTTTAACACTACCAAATATTTCGCGTTTAACTTCTATTAATATAAGAACTTTTTCTTTTATTAAATGTGCAAACTCAAGCATATCAGCATGATGTCCACGTTCAGACACTCTAAATGTTTCGCTTTTCTGCCCAAATGCAGATGCCAACTTTTCTACACCATCATCAACTATTATTAATCCATTATTTTTATGAGCAGCACTTTTTAGGTGACCAGACATTTCTTCTTCACTGGTACGTTGCAAATTTCACATGTTACGATCTCAGACAATGATCGCTTCTTAGCATTTGAGGTACTAGGATTTTATTTAACCACTTTTGTACTTCCTACACAAGAATTTATCTTGTGACGCCTTACATTGTCTTTCCTTGAAAAAGTCTTACCACAATCTAGGCAGGGAAACATGGTGCTATTGGGTAGTAAATAAACAAATTTTAGTTAAACTCTATATGATGAAGAACGATGAAGTCGAACTAAGTGCTTACAATGAACTGAGAGACGAAAAGCAGGTTAACCTTGAGTGATATCCCTCCACTCAAGGTTAACCTTTATTGCAAGTAAACTTGAGGAAAGCAATTTGATTTATAATTTAATCTTTGTCAGTATCGTTCATGTCCGTATCTGACTCAGATATACTTGATAATTCATAATAAACCGACTCATCTTCAATGTCTGACAAATCCGAGTTAGACATACTCTGAAATAAATCTCTAGCGTTAAGCTCAAATAGTGGCATGGCAAAACAGAAATCGCAGTATCTTTTTTCCTGTCTAATGAGTTCTATTACCTCACCACCACTCATTAGAACCGTTTTACAGTACCTAGTCCTAAACAACTTCATACGCTCTGGCTGATGGTAATTTAGCCCCCTACAATGCACACAATACCTCTCTCCATTTGTATTCATCCAGATTTTTTTTTCACCACTACAATGTATCTATGTATCCAAGATATCTGCATGAGTCTTCCAAAATTTTCAGCAAATAGGGCGACTGCTATATATCTTTGCAATCTAACCCCACAACTGAAAGGTAGCTGGCGTTTGTATTGTGGGTAAAACTTTTCCGGTCTCTCGTCATTATACACCCAGTTCACGTGTTTCCACCAGAATTCCATTATACATCCCAATGGCTTAAGGATCTCACCCTGCACTACTAATTCTTTAATTTGGAATCTATTTTCCAATATCCGCACACATATAACTTTTAAAACTATATAGAGCAGGCTGGGAGGCTCTCTTCTTCCTACTCTTCGCACCGCCACTAGATTCATTTTTTTTTGCAGATTGTAAATAACATACGGGTAACACAATTTACAAAACTAATTTCGAAAATCTATTACAATTCAATTTATTTAATTCCAGCGTTCCCTCTCTTCTAATTTAAAAGGATAACACGTATTTTAAAGGTCGAGGTTACTTGAAGGTCAAGGCCACTTGAAGGTCATTTGAATGTCAATGTCAAGGTCATTTAAATGACAAGGTCGTTTAAAGGTCAAGGTCATTTGAATGTCAAGGTCGTGTGAAGGTCAAGGTCATTTGAATATCAAGGTCGTTTGAAGGTCAAGGTCACTTGAAAGTCACTTGAAGGTCAGGGTCATGTGAAGGTCAAGCGCATCCTCTGTCCTTGAACTAGCCGATTCTAGAACTTCCTCACGACCCTCAAGGTCAGAGGAGGTTCTAGAATCGGCTAGTTCCCCCTAGTACCCGGCTTTCAAAATAAAGGTAATAGTTTGAATTAGGGACTTAGTGCTTTCAAAATTTTTCAAATAGTCTTCCAGATTTGATCCATACTCTTCGTTAATATTAAGTTCAATTCTAGAGAGTGCATCGGAATTTTTATTTAAGGAACCTTTCTTATGAACAATGTCATATTCATATTCTGACAATTTCAGCCTCCATCTAACTAGTTTTGAATTTGGTTCTTTGATAGACATTAACCATTGAAGTGGTTTGTGGTCAGTGATTATTGTAAATTTACGCCCAAATATATATGGTCTAAAATATTTGACAGCCCAAACAATAGCGAATAGTTCCCTTTTAATAGTGGAATAACGCGATTTAGAATCGTTTAACGTTGGACTAGCATATGCGACTGGTAAATCTGTGCCAATTTTACCCTGTGATAAAATGGCGCCAAGGCCTTGAGTACTAGCATCTGTGGTTAGCAAGAAGGGTTTCGAAAAATCTGGATATTGCAGTAATGGCTGGTTAGTCAGGACGTTTTTACTCAAGTTAAAAGAATTTTGATAATCTGCGTCGTTGATATTAATAATTGAATTCTTATTTAAAAGTTTCGTCATCGGTTTAGTCAAGTCTGCAAAATTTTTGATAAACTTTGGGTAATATCCTAACAGTCCGAGATATCCATTAATTTGTTTTGTCGTTTTGGGGATGAGGTAATTTTGAATGGCAATAATTTTGCCCGGATTCGGTCTGACAGCTTCGGGTGTAAAAACATGTCCGAGATACGCTACTTCTTTGCTAAGAAATTCCGATTTATCTAATTGGACCTTGAAATTAGCCTCTCTTAATCTTTTGAAAACTTTGTTTAATCTATCGATATGTTCCTGTAGGATAGTGGAAAAAATAATTATATCGTCCATATAGACGAGATAATAATCGTTTTAAATTCCCCTCAAAATATTATCCATGACGCGCTGGAAAGTAGCTGGGGCATTTTTAAGCCCAAATGACATTCTTAAAAATTCATAATGACCGTTTCCTGTATTGAAGGCAGTTTTTGGAACGTCGCGTTCGTCAATCTCAATTTGGTGGAAGCCTGATGCCAAATCGAAGGTTGCGAAATAATGGCATTTCCCTAATTTATCTAACAAGTCATTTATATTGGGAAGGGGGTATCGGTCACCTATAGTTTTATCATTTAACTTCCTATAGTCGAATACAACGCGCCATTTTCGTTGACCTGATGAATCTATTTTTTTGGGAACAATCCATATAGGAGAGGACCATGGACTAAAGGATGGCCTAATAATGTTTTGTTCCAACATTTCGTTAATTTGCTTGCTTACCTCGGCTTTGTGCACTTCGGGGTAGCGATACGTTTTAATATAGACCTGAATCTCATCGGTCGTAATTATTCTATGTTTAATATTATTAGTTAACGTTACATGATTCCCTATTACATGAAAAATATCGGCATACTTATTTATTATTTTTTTAATAACAGCTTTTTCTTCATCATTAATGTGATCAGTTATGATGCTTGATAAATTTAAATTTACTTGTATTCATCATATTTAAATTATTATTTGTACTAAAGTCTTTCTTATTTAAATTACTACTTTCATTATAATTCTGTTCGTGGGGTACCACATCATATACGCTGATGGGGGTAACCACGACAGGTCTTTTTAATGTAACTTCTCTATCTACGTCAGTGTTATTAACTACAGTACAAATGGCTCTATTATTCGTAACTATAGTGACACATTCGGACACTGAGAAATTCGTAACGCCAGTTTTCAATATTTAAAACTTCTACTTCTATTACCTGTTGACTCTTGTTGACTCTGAGTGGGCACTAATATTCGCTTAGTGGCAGGCGGAGCAACAGGAATACTATAATTATTAACACTAGAATTATTATTACCAATTCTAGTACTATTATTTTTATCATTATTTTCGTTGGATGTGCCTTGGTGATTCCGAAATTTAAATGGTATTTCTACATTAGGGGTTACTACTGATTTCCTTTTGAAAACTAAACAGATATTAATTTTTGTCATGTTATCTACGCCTAACAAGATATTAAAGGAGGAGTGAAAATCGAATACATAGCATTTTACTTTTGCAGCAAAGTTACTTTTGAATAATTTTCGTAAGTTAATAATAAGGCTATGAGTTCCACGGAATATGCCATGAGCACTTGTTACTTCAAAAGGATCGTCCTTAAATTAATTTTTGTTTAAGTTTTTTGCTAGGCGAGAACTAATGAATGAAATAACGCGTACTGCCGGAATCTAATAACACTTTTAATTTTGTTTCGGGGTCTACAATGAAAGGTAAATTACTTCAATTATTATTAATACTTAGGAATTCAATAGGCGGTTTGCCAAGGCGACTTATACTAAAATATTTTCTTCATTTTCCCGTTCTGGCGAATGATACTATTGCTTCGTGTACTGATATTTATAGAGCACGTTAGCTCATCTAAATTACGCAAGTCCTGTTTATTTGTATAAATCGTCGAGGTTGACATGGGTGTGGGACTTGGTAAACGCGGGGGAATCTGTCCAGGCGGCTAGTTATAGTTTGCATTAAATGGATTAAAATTCCGATTAAAATTTTGACTGTAACTATTATAATTTTGTGGTCTATTAAAATTGTGATTTGGGGGATTTTGAGGTTTCCCAAACAAGTGACTGTTAGTAGGGAACCGTTGTTGTGTTGCTTAAATTGAGAACTATTATACCGGTTCCTGAAGTTATTTTGCGGTCTGGGGTACTGATTAAAACGATTATTATTATTAAAATTATTGTTGTCAAAATTTAGATTACGTGGTCTAGGTTGATAATTTTGGTTGTTAAATTTATTATTGTTTTTTTAATTGAAATTTGATACATTCGGCGTATCGAGCGTACTATGAAAATTATTTTCCTCTATCAGATAGATGCCTGCTCTAGTGTGTCAGGGTCGCGTAACCTGATAATACTTTGTACGTTGCCGCAAATTCCGCGTAAGAACGTTTTTAACGCTAACTCATCATAGCTACGTTGATGAATGCGTTTTGTCGAATATCGCGACTATATCAAACCGTCCCGAGCGGCTTAATATAAAGAAGTTATTTTAACATCAATAAATCGTTATTAATGGGATGCCGCGAAATTAACGATCGTCTTTTATCGGCGTCTATAAACACTGCTTAATTGTACACGCGCGCAGGATATGGCGAAACTCGTCATCGTGTGAATATGAATCAAATTTTTCTAGCATACGAGTACAAATAAGTGATAATTAGGAAGCGTTAACAGAAATTTATTTAAATTTTAACTACCAATTGATTAACATGAAAAATAAATTTTCATGATAAAATAATTATTTCATTTTAATTTATAAAAAATCGGCCAAGAAAATTCAGATCAAAGAAGTAACACTCATTTTTTTCTATTTCAACCATTCTTTCTTAATAATAAATGTTAATTATTTTGTATACATTTTAATTAAGTCATTCTGTTGCAAGTTCATCTAGAAATAATAATTAACCTAAACATATTAACAAATAAATTTTCAATATATTAATTATTATTATTAATACTCATATATGCTGATCTTATCTAATCTAATCTTACCTCACCTAAACCTAACCTAACCTGACCTAACCATAAAATAAAGATATTGTTATTAATCACATATGTTGAACTTATCTAATCTAATCTAACCTCACCTAAACCTAACCTAACCTGACCTAATCTAAAAATAAAGATATTATTATTCTTATTATAATTATTATTCACATATACATTTAATATACTCTATGAAATATAATCAAAATTCAACATTAAATGAATGTATACAAACTAAAAAATTTAAGTTCACGTATTTGCATTAAATTTTTTAATAATATTATATTGTAATTCATTAAAATAAGGAAGAAACAGTAGGAAATATAATTTTAATTATATATAATTTTCATTATTTTTAATTTATTAAGGCAGCAATTTAAACATTCCAGTAGATATAATACAATTAGTATATTAAATCCAATATAAATGGATATTATTGTTTATGTCGCATAATTCCCCGTGCGTATATATTTCGAAACAGTAACTTGATACGCTCGATCATAAATTTGGCGGTTTGTCTACTTAATGATTCGTACACAACTAAAACAACATCTTTATATTATGCCGCTTGGGCCAGGATGATGTGTTCCACGAATATCTAATACTGATAGGTAGTTAATTTTAGCGGAAAGCCTACTTCGCAAAATTTGAATACGTTCTCCGAAATCTAAATATTATTCATTTTTATGAGGTCTCAAATTAATCAAATCCCGAACCAAACAGTCATAGTTTCACAGATCACCAAACCTTTGCCTTAAATGATTTCTAATTTCAGGCCCTGTGTTTATCTCTGTACGCGAACCTATAGCGACAAATGCAACTCGTTGTTTAATGGTCTGAATTGATCTAACACAGCGTCGCATCTTTATATAAATATTTCTGAGAGTTTTTTACTACCGTCGAACTGAGGAATCGTTTCGACATTTAGTTTTAGTAATTGATAGTTAATATTTTCCATTTTTAAGTTTTCGGTAATTCTTAAATTATCTAATTTATTGACTAGATCGTCGAGTACAAAATTTATTGGAGAGTGAACGCGGTTTGGGGAATCGAGAATTTGTGGTGAAATTGAGTCCGAAGACGTATCACTCGCGTACATAAAATTTTACTCGCGAACAAAAATATGCTAAAAGCCTCTATTCCTCTATATTCATGCCCTGATATGCCCTCAGTGGCCCTGGATCTGGTGATGGGGTGTTCCTAGTTCTGCTGCCCTCGGGGTGTTAGTCCCTCGATGTTTGTGCTGCTTCGACGTGGAACTTCTTGTGTTGTTTGTTGTTAAATTTCGTGGATTCGCGATTGTGTTTTTAAAAAGATTTTATTCCAAAATTTACAACTAATTACATTACCTTAAGACTTAATTATAAGGAGAATAAATGATACGTGAAGCGTTAGAGTAATAATATAATAATGATATAACAACCGTAGCTCTTTTATTTGCGGTACTGGGGTGGGAACAACACGTGAAAGATAAATTTACACTCGAACTTGAATTAAATATATTTTTAAAACCATTAATAAACTAAACTAACCGATAAATAAAAATAACAAATTTTCAATGAACAATTAGAATACGCTAGAAAACAAAAAGAACTATATATCCTATTTTCTAAAATAAAAGTTTATAACTATATTTACAATATGGGCGCCACCCAAGAATTGTGTCCTGGGACGAATGCAATTGTCTTTCGTGTGTCTAATCACAAAATTTAGCCAACACTTATGTTATAGAAAGTCCTCCTCCTAACGATGCACTGCTGCTTGCAAACACTGGTATCGCCTGAACCTTAGGATTAGAGGTCCGTTATCAAACGTCCGAAAGAGGCAGCGTTTCGGGAATGTAACGGTCAAAATATATAGGCGGCGTATTTGTCGTTATTACACCAGCACGGTACGAGACACAACAAAAAGGCTCTATATTATTAAACAAACAATTAGGAACTCACCTTTGCCATGAAGAACCCAGCGATAGGAAATAAACCAAATTAATATTAAATATACTCCGCTCGTCTGCGATGAGAAAATGTTCTCGCTCGAGCACCGCGTCATCGCTTCCACGCGTCGTGCAAACAAACAAAACGACATGCTACAATTAATGTAAATGCATGCGTCTAATCTATTTATATGAACTAAAACTACGAACAAAGCATATTGACATGTGGCGGATGATGTCATTCTAACTAAGCATTAATTAATCAGGTCACTTAAATATATAGGGTCCGCCAATAAGGGCGCGTGAACTTTAAAATTGAATAAAACAAGTTGTGTGTGAGGTAGAAACGAAATTTATTTTCATTCGAAAGGGTATTCGACCCCATTAAGTATGGAAGATAACATCGTTCAAATGACCACCGCGGCTCCGTTTGGTAGCCCGGATCCTGGAGGTCCAATTTTCGATGACTCTGGAGCACATATCGGCCTCAATTTGAGCGATGGCGTTGCGTATGTTGACTTTGAGGTCATCGGTGTTTAGAGGCTTGTTGGCGTAGACCAGCGACTTGAGATAGCCCCAGAGAAAAAAGTCTAAAGGCGTTAAATCGCACGATCTCGGTGGCCAGTTGATATCGCCTCCGCGCGAGATGACCATGTCCGGAAATCGCTCGTGCAGAATGTCCATTGTGGAATGGGCTGTGTGGCACGTGGCGCCGTCCTGCTGGAACCACATGTCGTCCGTGTCCATATCATCCAGTTTAGGCCAAAAGAAGTTGGTTATCATCGACCTGTAGCGCTCCCCATTGACGGTTATGGCCGCCCCAGTTTCGTTCTCGAAAAAGTACGGACCGATGATGCCGCCGGACCCAAAATCCACACCAAACAGTGACTTTCTGGGGATGCATTGCCACTTGGTGGACCTCGTGTGGGTTGTTCTCACTCCAAATGCGGCAATTTTGCTTGTTCACATACCCGTTCATCCAGAAATGAGCCTCGTCGCTGAAGATGATTTTTCGGCCAAAATGGGGGTCTGCTTCCAACTGATCCAGAGCCCAGTCACCGAACGCCCGACGCAGTCTGGTGGTCTTTTATCTTGAGCTCCCTGGGTCAATTTTGTACGGGTGCAGACCTAAATCCAGATGCAAAATTCTGCGAGTTGATGTCTCCGAAAGGCCAAGTTCCTGTGCACGACAAAAAATGGACTGCCTCGGGTTCTCGCGCACACTCTCACGGACAGCAGCGATATTTTCGTTCGATCGGGCGTTTCGTCGACGTGTCAGTGTTGGCTGGTTGTTTACTGAACCAGTCGACTCGAATTTGCCCACCAATCGACGGATAGTCGACTCTACAGGCCGATCATCCTGACCGTAAAATGGGCGAAGTGCGCGGAACGTTGCTCGAACTGATGACCCATTTTCGTAAAACAATTTAATAATTTGCACGTGCTGCTCGACCCTCAAACTTGCCATTGTGATTTGGGGTTATATACTCAACAAAATGACAGCAACTTTGACAGCTCTACCTCGAACAACATGGCCGCACCCTTCCGGCAAACTTCGCACGTCCCTATTGGCGGACCCTTTATATATATATATATATATATATATACAGGGTGGGCCACG